>JAODKF010000046.1:2968109-2985609 GCA_026779585.1 Mormyrus proboscirostris | reverse complement strand
CTCTTTCTGTTTTATAATGTTAGCATGCCCCAGGGGGATGCTACTTGCGGCCAGTTGACCTTGGGTCCTCTCCTCTGATGTCATATGACTTTCTTTGGGCGCATTCGACTTAGGACTTAGGTCTGTCTGCAGCTGACGTGACGTGGAGCTCATAGTCTGCGAGATCTGACTGCAATGGCCGCACTGCCGGAAGAGTGTAGATAAATCTATACAAATATACCCTTCATGCACATTACTTATTTTACAATAACCAACTCCTGATCCAAGCTGTTAGCAATGGGAAAAAAATAATTTTGTGTATAGTGGCCCTGTGTAAAAAGGTATCTGCCAGGAAAAAGATCAAATACATTTATTTCAAGGATTCAAAGTTTTTATTGTCATGTACAGAGTACAAAGCAATTCTTACTTGAATGTCTTCTTCACAGACTGGATGATTAAACAAATAAAGCAGTGCAACATTACAGTAACTAGCAATAAATAAACCACTAAATTATGTGTACTATTACAGCATTTATATAATTTATTTAAACTTTATTTTACCAGGTAAATTAATTGAAAACCAATTCTCACTGCTTTACATGATATTCGGGAGAAATAACACATTGGATCTTCCTAGGATACAAACGTCATGCGTATAACTAAACTCTTCAGCCAATAAGTTGTGTCGTTACAGAGGCGGCTCCTGTTTGTGCAGCCGGCTGAGAGGCGTATTGCTCTCGCGAGGTTAAGGTACCATGTGACATGGTGACGTGTGGTGATGTTTTGCAGCGTCAGATTAAAAAATCTAACCATGATGCATTGCATCAGGACCAGAATGCATTGCTTTAAGCCAATCCTGTAAGCAGCTGCATAAAGTCGAATGCACCCTTTCTTTCATTTCTTTGTCCTCCCGTGAATTTAAAAATAGACAGTGATGGTTTACCCTGACTTACCTTTGCACACCCCTGTTGGACTCTCTCACTTCCTGTGCTCCCCACAGCCAGCTGATGCGGGCAAGTACACGTGCGTGGCAGTGAACACCGCTGGCACGGCCCGACAGCTGGCTCATCTACACGTCAACCGGCGCCCTGCCTTCAAGGAGTTGCCCGGCGATGTGACCCTAAATGTGGGCCAGCGCCTCAGTCTGTCCTGCCACGCCCAGGGAACGCCCACACCCGCTGTTATGTGGATGGCCAACAACAGCCCCTTCCCAGGTAGGCTGGACTGGGGGAATGGAGCATCTCGCTGTCAGGCCTTGTGGGTGGGTGTTGTATGAGACCAACAGGTGGCACTGTCGGTGCCATGGTGTTTAAACTAACAGAACCTTCGTTGGGGAGGGGTTACCCTTTGAGTTGCACAGAAATAATTGATAAAATTGAAAACTGCCAAAATATAACTGTCATTTAATCCGGTTGGTAAACTGGGAGGTGGCTAACGGCTGTCCGTCCGCCTCCACCAGGGCCCAGTGTGGATGAGGCCGGCCGGAGCTCCCTGCTCATCGAGAACGTGACTCTGACTGACGCAGGCACCTATGTGTGCGTGGCCGAGAACAGCGTGGGTGCCATCCGGGCACTCTCCTTTGTCCGGGTTCGGGGTGAGACATCAAGCTAAACGTCCAGGCGCTTCCACACAGGCATGGTGCTAACATCAGCAGGAATAGACATGGTGCCTCATGCCAGAGCAAGCTCATGCACCCAGGACAACATGATAATTTTTTCTGCAAACATCACATTATATATTATGACCGTATAACTTGAAATAACACTGAATAATAATAATAATAATAATAATAATAATAATAATAATAATAATAAGCTGGAGAGGTTAACTTTCTGTTTAACATTTGTTCAGTGGGAGTAGGTTGTCATAGCAATAAGGGAGATGAAGGGAAGGTTTTGAGTTTTATTATCTGATTCGTTCTAACAATAACTGTTCTGACTAATGAGAAACATGCCAAATGACCCCGCCCACTGTGGATTTTGATGCCTCATTTTATGCAGAAGTAGTTTTAAAATACTTCTCTCTTTCCTCAGAGCCCCCAGTCCTGAGAGGGGAGGCGCACACCACCCAGACCGTGGCACTGGGGCGCTTGGCCATGCTGGACTGTCCAATGCGAGGTGACCCCATGCCCACCCGACGCTGGAGCCGAGATGGCCACCCCCTGCTGAACACTCTGCGTTTACACAGCCTTCACAATGGCTCCCTAGCCATTTATGGCGTAGTGGTAGGGGCCTGGTTTGCATGCTTTCTGTACAAGCTCATACCCTGCACTGACATGGTCATCACGGCCTGCACTTACACATTCACGGTTCAATTTGCCATTTAGTCTGTCTTACCCTGAGCCTGTCTTTCAGAGCGATGACTCTGGGGAGTACCGGTGTGTGGCAGAGAGTGAGGCAGGGTCAGCTGAGCGCAGCATCTCACTCAGAGTACAGGGTGAGTGATGCATGGGCCTGCCGACTCATCCATCTGTCCACTTCTGTTAGCCTCCGGTCCAGTCAAGGCGTGGTGATATGAGGGTCTTTCCGTATGACATCAAGCAGCACAGGCAGGATGCAGCAGATAGGAAGCAATAGCTGTACATCCCATTCAGACAAGAAGTCATCTTCCCAGTTGAGTACCACCTACAGAGGGAGCCGTGGGGGTCGGGTGCAGTGTAGATGGGGTGAGCAGGGGCCTTGACAAACCAATCATCAACAGCCAAAACTGATTCTCAGTACATGGAATGTAACCTTTTTGGTGGAAAAGGAGCCAGTGTGGGAGGTGGAAAGATACCGACGAAATATAGTTGGGCTCACCTCAATGCACAGCTCGGGCTCTGGAACCAAACTCCTGGAGAGGGGCTAGACTCTAGTCAAGCTGACCATGGGGGGTGGCGCCATCTCGGTGTGCCAAACTCCAATCCAGAGTATCCGGCCGCCTTACAGAACTTGGAACTGGTGCTGGAAGGCACCCCTTCTGGGCACTCCATTGTTCTCCTGGGGGCTTTAACACTCACATGCAGTGCTTGAAGTGGGCCGGAACTCAGCGGAACGCAGTTCCGGAACTTCTGTATTTTCGTCTTATGGGTTCTGCCACTTTTTTCTTTTTTCACCGCACAAATGTCAAATGTCGGAAAATTAGAGTTCCTGCACTTATTTTTTTCCACTTCAAGCACTGCTCACATGGGTAATGACAGTGAAACCTGGAAGCATGTGATTGAGAGGAATAGCCTGCCTTATTGGATTCCGAGCCGTGATCAGTTATTGGACTTCGGTGCTAACCACAGTTTGTCCATAATGAACTCCATGTTCAAACATAAGAGTGTTCGTAAGTGCACTTCACACCAGAGCACCCCTAGCCGTAGTTTGATGATTAATTTTATAATTGTATCATCGGACCTGCGTCCACATGTTTTGGACACTCAGGTGAAGAGAAGAGCTGAGCTGTCAACTGATCACCACTTGAGGGTGAATTGGATCTGTTGGTGGGACAAGATGTTGGATAGACCTGGTATACCCAAATGTGTATTGAAGATGTGCTAAGAGCGTTTAGCGGAGGCCCCTGTCTGGGAGATTTCCAGGTTAACTGGAAAGCAACTTTAGTGGTTGCTGAAGCAAAAACTCTGGTGTGGGAGGAATTTGATGAGGCTAAGGCGAAGGACTTTTGGTTAGCTTCAAAAAGGTTCTGGTAAACTGCCAGGGGACTGGGGGGGAGAGCAGGTCTATACACATGCAGGGATTTAGAACTGTTGACCTCAACTGGGGATATAGTCGGTCAGTGGAAAGAATACTTTGAGGATCTCCTGAATCCCATTGACTTGCTTTCCTAAGAGGAAGTAAAGCTGGAAAACTCTGGGGGAGGGGGACTTGACCATCTCTGCCCACTCTGGGGGATAAATGTCACGGTGGGGGTAACAGAAAATAAGGAGGACGCAATAGCAGATCAATCCAGGGGAAAAGGATTTATTATCTTCTCTGTCAAACCAGGGAGAGAGAGCAGTAGGACAGAAATGAAAATCCAAAAAAAACAAGGAGATGGAACAGGCAGGGGTCGGCTGCTCAGTGTTGGGATCCAGGGGAAGAGGCAGGGCTCTGAATACGGAAACAGGCAGGGGGTCAGGTGATCGGCATCGGCAGTAAGAGGGCTAGGCTAATAATCTGAGGTCGAAAAAGGCAGAACAGAGGTCAGGGGAACAGGCAGGCAGAGGTGCAGACAGGCAGGGAATAAATGCTCAAACTTAGCACTGAAGATTAAAGATCTCGCGTCTGGCTGGCTTGCCAGACATGAATAAAAAGGCTTTCCAATCACCCCGACAGGCATCAGCTGGTAGAGTAGGGCATACGATAACTGGTCCTGCCGGTTCTCGGAACCAGTGTAGTAGAAGCACTCTGGTCGCTGCTCGACTCCTGCCTAGAGAAACCCCGGGGGTGTGGCAGGGGAGCCCCACATGACGTCATAGGGGCTTCCCCAGGGCGATCCATGACAATAAACTCCTCCACATGGTGCAATAATTTAAGTACCTCAGGGTTCACAAAGGTTGTTCACAAGTGAGAGAACAAGGGAGTGGGTGATTGACAGTTAGATCAGTGCGCATGCTGTGCCATTCTGTCATGATGAAGAGGGAGCTGACCTGAAAGGCGAAGCTCTCGATTTACCAGTTAATATATGTTCCTATCCTCACCTATGGTCATGAGTATGGGTAGTGACCAAAAGAATGATACCCTGGATACAAGTAGCAGAAATGAGTTTCCTCCGCACAGTGGCTGGGTTCAGCCTTACAGACAGGTTGAGGAGCTCAGACATCCTGGATGGGCTTTAATGTAGATTTGCTGCTCCTCCGCATTGTAATGAGCCAGTTGAGGTGGTTCGGGTATCCTTCTAGGATGCCTCCTGGGGGGCTTCCTGGGTAGGTGTTTCAGGTATGTCCAATTGGGAGGAGTCCCCAGGGTAGACCCAGGACACACTGGAGAGATTATATCTCACAGCTGGCCTGGAAACAGCTTGGTATTCCCCCGGAGGAGCTGGAGGTGGTGACTGGTGAGAGGGAGGTCTGGGCATGCCTGCTTTGACTGCTGCCCCTGTGAGTCGAATGTAGATAAGAGGTGGAAAATGGATGGATGGATGGATAACAGATCATACTAATCAATGGGATAACAAGAAATAGCTAGGTGGGCACAGCTAAGATAACCTTTAATCTTCAATAACCACTAATCTGCTAACTCCAAAGTTAATAAATAAACCACTAAAAAAATTAGCAAAAGGTAACAATAAAAGGTAACAATTGCTACCTTTTAGCAAAAGGTAACTTTTATTATATAAATTTAGCTTCGATTTGATTTTGGGCTCTGAAACCCTTAAAAACATACTTTTGAAAGCTGCAATTCTAAGCTGTTTTGAAATTTAGTTTTGCAGGGCTGAAGTGATTACCTGAGGATATTTAGGACTTATACAACTAAGGCTCATTGGATTCTCCTGAATAAATATTTTTTCACTGATTTTCTGTTTGCTTATCTTGGGTATAATGTTAAACTGCATCTGGCCCTGCAAGTGGTCCTCCAACTTACAGGGAAACAAATTTTTTGGGGATTGGTGGTGGGATCGGCACTCCAGCTACCGTAAAACAACTCACAGCTCCTCGATACAAACAAACATGATAATCTTTTGCTCTCCGCGGGAGTAGCTCTGCTGCAGCCACCCGCAGGAAGGGGACGGGGGAAACCTTCGGGAGCCCCATCCCTGAACGAGTCGAAATAGTCGGAGAGCTAATAGAGTCAGGCCTGTTGGGGATTGTGGCTGGTGTGGTGCTGAGGCGTCGCCTACTGCATGGCGGCGCCTAGTTTGAGGTGACCCATCCAGGTAGGTGCGTGGAACGTCTCTGACAAGATGACCATTTTCCTCTGCTGAAGGGGGAGCCTCGTAAACTGCATTTCAGTTGTTGCACACTCTGAAGTATGCAGACTGGGGAGTGGTCAGTAGGTGTAGGTGCTCTGTAGATGGGCATGCCTACTTTTGGTCTGGTCATCTGATGGCTGCCATACTCAGGGAGTAGCTCCTTCCAATGAGGTCTTATGTTACTCCTTGTGAGTATTATGAGACTCAGGCTAAGGCACTCCTTAGGTGCACTCAGCTGAGCAGTTGTTTAAAGCTGACCCTCCAGCTAGGATGTTGGACATCTCTGGGCCCACGGTTCTGGGAAGGGAAGCTGACCCTCCAATCATCTGTGAACCACCCAACCTCACTGAGAATGCATGGGTGGTGAATCTGCTGAGGGTAGGGAAGGCTGCAGGGATCTCTGGTATCCCGGGTGAACTTCTCCAGGATGGTGCTTCCATTTGGGAGTCAGGCATTATCCCAACTGACTGGAAAACAGGACTTGTAGCCATCTGGAAAGGCAAGGGTTTGCCAGGACTATAGGGGGATAACACTGCTTTCAGTGCCAGGTAAGGTCCTTGCTAGGGTCATCCTTAACAGGATCCGTGATCATTTGCTTGACTGTCAGCAACTGGAGCAGTTTGGTTTTACACCTAAAAAGTCTACCATCGACCGTATCCTTGCACTGAGAGTTCTCATTGAGTGCAAATGTGAATATCGGCGGAGGTTCTTTGCAGCCTTTGTCGATTTTCATAAAACGTTCGACTCAGTTGATCGAGTTGCTCTGTGGGGCATCCTAAAACTTTGCAGTATCCCCCTGAAGTTGCTGGACATCACGGCCGGCCTATACACCGGTACTGGGAGTGCTGTGCAGAGTGGAGGGAGAACCTCTGCGTTCTTTCCTGTTGAATCTGGGGTTCGCCAGGGGTTGTTCTTGCGGCGACTCTGTTCAGTACTTGTATGGACTTGGTATTGGGCAGGGTCATGGGGTCCAGCAGTTGTGGGGCATCCGTTAGTGAAGATAGATTTACTGATTTTGACTTTGCCGATGATATTGTGATCTTTGCGGAGTTAATGGAGGCTCGGATCAGGGCTCTTGAGAGACTGAGTGAGGAGTCTGAGTGTCTGTGATTGTGGGTGTCCTGGATAAAGACCAAGATCCAGGCATTTAATGACTTCTTGGGCACAGCCATCAGTAATGTGTCTGTCTGCGGGAGAATGTTGACCTTGTTGATTCACGTTTCTGGTGACTCTTCCTATGAAGAGAGCAGACAGATTGGAAGAGCATGGGGGTCATGATGTGAAGGAGTGCTAGAAAGGGGTGCGTCGCGTTCCCGATACCTTTGCAAAAGGACGAAGGTCCAAGTCTTTAGAGTCCTGGTGCCTCCTGTCTTGCTGTATGGCTGTGAGACATTGACGCTATCCAGTGAGCTGAGACGAAGACTGGACTCCTTCAGTACTGTGTCTCTTTGGAGGATCCTTGGGTACCGCTGGTTTCACTTTGTGACGATTGAGCAGTCGCTAGAGGAGTCCCGAATGAAGCACATTACTTGTTAATTAGCAGTTAGCAGATTAGTGGAACTCTGCCCATCACTGACAAAAATTAATGCATTAGCCAAACAGGTCAGTTAACAGTAGTAAAATAGTCCTAACATCACTGCTTTGTGTCACTGCTGTTACAGTTCCAGGTGTCTACTCCAGTTGGGGCCAGTGGGGTCCCTGCAGTGCCACCTGTGGACAGGGGCTCCAAGAGCGAATCAGATTGTGCAATAATCCAGCCCCAGCCAATGGTGGAGCACCATGTCAAGGAGCAAGCACTGAAACAAAGACCTGTCAATCTAGGCTTTGCCCTGGTACCTCAGCCTTTCTGCTTAACATACACACACCACAGATAACTTTCCTGATGGGAAATACCAGTACAACTTTACAGTCAAATTCTGTTTGTAGCTGGTTTGAGGCAAACCAGTCCATGTTGTTTATCATTTCATCAGTACAGTCATAGTTTAGTTAATATCCTGTGCTGATTAGCAGGGTCTTCATGTTTCAGTTGAGTTGGGTTTTTGTGCTGCTCATCTTCATCTGGTGCTAATTCCCTGTAGGGGAGGTGCCCAGGAGGGCTCGGGGCAGCCTCATTGGAATGGTGAATGAGCAAGAATTCGGCGTTGCCTTCCTGGAGGCCAACATCACAGAGAATAAGAACCTGGGCAGCAGCATTTTGGAAGGACACATAGAAAACGTGCCTCCCAGTGTGGGTGAGCATGTGGCCTTGGGCAGGGGGCAGGCGTCATGTAGGGCCTCTTCTCACTGAACCTGCATTCCAGGGCCTTTGCTGCGAGTGCTGGTGTCTGTCTTCGCCCCTATCTACTGGACCACCGTGTTGCAGATGGCTGCTACCCAGAACGGCTTTTCCCTGACCCAGGGTCTGTTCCGGCAGGAGTCCCAGCTGGAGTTTGAGTCAGGTGACCCCAGACCACAGCCTCTCTACCCCAGGGGTGGCCAATCTTATCCACAAAGAGCCAGTGTGTATGCAAGTTTTTGAGATAACCTTTAGGTCAGCTGTTCAAACCCAGGTCTTCTAATTAGTAATCTAAATAAGGAGTTGCAGTGAAACCCTCCATACACAGGCAGCCCTTTCTGTATTAGATTGCTCACGCTGTACCATGGCTGTCATACCAAGAGTCTACGTTTTAATGTAGAATGTCTGAGTAATGTAGTGAAGAGTTCAATTAGTGCCTCTTAGCAACAGCTGAGAACCCAGAACTGATTCCCAATCATTTGGATTTTACTCATTTATCGGGGGGGGGCACAGTGTACTAACCCACTGAGCAGCACACAGCCCCCAACTGAACACTGCTGATTCCATTACTGCCGATTCCATTACTGCTGATTCCATTATTGCTGATTCCACTCGTTGCTTAACCACTGGTCACTATCGTCCACTTTGCTTTCATGATTCTTTGGATATTTTTTGTAGCCCACCTAGAATGAGTCAGTCACTAGCAGCCTTTGATATGCTAACTGTTGGTGTTCCATATTCAGGGGAGATCCTGAGGCTGACTCACGTGGCCAGGGGCCTGGATGCTGAGGGAATCCTCCTGGTGGACATTGTCATCAATGGCTTTGTTCCTCGGATCCTCTCTGATCTGCCTGTCAGTTTGCAGGTGGGGACCATGTGCCGGACAGTGTTCTGCTTTCTAAAGTCGACCCGGAACACCATCAGATATTCGATTGTTTTTTTTTTTCTTTTTAGAATTTGCCTTGAGTTTGTTTGAGTCCTGTATACTCTGAGGGACTCTATGTTAAAGCTCCAACTGAGATATAGTCCCATATATTCCAGGATTGGTACTAAAACATAAGAAATCATTACTTTCTCCTGTGCATGTGAATTTTCCAGGCAAACATGGAGATGAGTATGTAAATTATAAAAATTTGACTCAAGATGAAAATAAAACAATTTATGGTGTTTTTTGCCCTGCAGGAATTTGACGAGTCATACGTACGTACGGGCCCCGGGCAGATGTATGCCTGGTCTTCCCAAAGTCACCTGCAAGGCGGCACTCCTTTTCCGCTGCGCTGCAACCACACAATGGTGTACGAGGAAGGCCCAGAGCGCCAGGGGCCGCTGCTGCAGCTGCTGAGAGTGTCCAGCATTAGTGGGGCTTACAGTTGGACAAGCCTCAGCCTGGACTTCCAGCTGTCCGCCTCGCTGATCCTACCCAGTTAGTGCCGACCCGCTTCCCAAGAACGGAAGGTGTGTGCGGGTATTTATCATGCTGAACCGACCCCTAACTCAAACGTGTCTGTGCAGATGGAGAAGGAGAGAGTTGCCCCAAAGGGTTTGTCCTGGATGCAGCCTCATTCTGTGCAGGTAAGCCAAGGTATACAAGTTGTACCTTTGTATATAGTTACTCCTTTCAGGGGACAGTGTTCGGCTTTCACAGTTAACATTAGCATACTTTGATGCAAGTCCTTAGTAACTGTGTCCAAACATAAAAAAAGGTTTTGGTGAGAATTATGTTATTTTTATAAGTTAAATACAATGCAGTTCTTAGTAACTGCTCCAGTTGCTTTACTTAAAGAACTTGTGTGATGCATTATACATACCAAAAAATGCATTCATAAAGTATTATAAACACAGTTATAACTCTTATAAAGAGGCATAACACATTATAGCCTCTGTTGTTATGCATTATTCTCTATGAAGCTCTCATATGTAATGCACTATAAATACCTTCACAATGCATTATAATGGCTTACACTGACCATTATAATGCATTATGAAGGCATCTGTAGTGCACTATGATGAATGCTTTAAATAAAGTGTTACACAATTCTTTAAAATGTTAAATTTGTTATGCAGGGGCATGGCAAAGGACGAAGGGATAATCCACATACAAACAAGGAACTTTATTTTAACTTAAATAAACAAGAGACTAAAGGAACCATGAGGGATCAAACACAAAGCAGGCAGACAATAAAAACTAAAGCAATTATTCATGTAATGCAGTCTGTGGCTAACTAACAGTAATATGGGCTGCATTTATACTGTGCAGTGCTTTTCTACTCCTATGAGTACTCAAAGTGCTTTATAATACATGCCTCACATTCACACACCAGTGGAGGAGGCTGCCATGCAAGGCACCAACTTGCACCCCAGGAGCAATTTGGGGTTCAGTGTCCTGCTCAAGGACACTTTGATGGGGTCAGGAGGAACCAAGGCTGCCGGACGATAGTATCACCTCCTGCGCCACCATCTTCCCCATAGCAACAATATCAACATCCGGTGATTATGACCAGTTGGGTTACCTGAGCAGGATGATATGGAGGCAGCATGTGGCTCTGTGTCTTTGAAGGTCGTTGTTCAAGCCTGGCTTTGGCAGAATGCTTATTTGACCATGAGCCCTTGAGAAAAACCCTGGGCTGCCTGGGTGCCACTGCAGGGGGTTTCCCTTCACTGCCAAAGCCTGCTCTCCCTAAATGTGTGTCACGAAGAAGACACAGGGGTAGGTGAGAAGGGAATTTCCCTACAGCGATCAATAAAGTGTTATTTTCAATTAATACATTTTGACCAATCACTTATATTCTGCAGTAGAAGGACATTCAAACCCAAAGCCTGTTTTTATTTTTTAATGTTATATCTGTTTTCTGAATATATGTTATTTATTTTATCCTTCTGTACCTGCTTGTCATATTCAAGGTTGCTGGTGTTTATTTCAATATTCTAATAAAAAGTTTTTCAATGTGCAGAGCAGGAGTGTAGCTAGAAATTCTGACAAAATTCCCCCCCTGACAAAATGTCATCTTAGGCACCCCCATAGTTTATGTATAATTTCATGTATTCAGGGCCCCCCTGTCATATACGGAGCCTCCCAGCATCCCCTGACCACGACCCTGCTTTTCAGCTGCGATTTCTGCTCCGCTGAAGACCTACTTTCCGCAAACCACTGGGCTTTGCTGAGGTCGTGACGGAGACAGTCATCCGTTAGCGCTTGTGCTTGAGGCGGGGCAGGCCACTCTACGACACTATCAGCTCAAGCCAAAGGCATTTTGCCATAGCAGCAGGGTGCGGCTAACTGGAAATGGAGTCTGTGCCTGTGAGGTCACCTGTCCAAATGCCAGGGGTGCCAATAAAAAGCACGTCATTTGCAATAAATGCGTTTGCTGAATAAGTAAAATGTCCAGATGTACTATGACGTCACCAAGCTGCTCGTCTTGCTTCCAGATGAGGACGAGTGTGTGTCTCAGACTCCCTGTGAGCACGCCTGCCAGAACCTCATAGGTGGCTTCTCATGCGCCTGTCCCTCGGGCTTCACCATCTCCCCCGTGTCCCACACCTGCCAAGGTGAGGCAGAGAGCATCAGGCTACAGCATACCACACCTCGTTTCTGCTGCTGTGCTGCTTCTGGGCAGACCGGTCGCTGAGTTAGGTCCATTGCCATACAGTAGATGCTTATTTCAGTAATGCCGTATTTTATTGTAACTGCATTCGTAAAACGAATAACTAATTTATTGGTCCAAAAGAGAAACGCATCAGAAAGAGTAACAGATCATGAAAGCGGGGTCTGGAGTTTGCTGTGAGCCAGGTCGCATTAGATGCTGGATGATTACCGCTTTGTGGACAGTTCTAGTGATCACATGAGGACAGTTTGTACTAAACTGTTAACTAAGTTATCCAGTTTATCCAGTGAGCGTCTGCAAGTAGCCTGAAGGGAAAATGGTTGTCATGTGTGTGACATAAGTGGTTTTGTGTGCCCACTCGCCTTGCCCTGTGTGTGACATTATTATGTGTGTCATGTCACCCCCACAGACATCAATGAGTGTGACCAGGGCTCCCACATGTGTCAGTACAACCAGCAGTGTGTGAACACCGAAGGGGGCTATCGCTGCCAAGCCCAGTGCGGCCCCGGGTTCAAGCCCAGTGTCGTCGGAACCAGCTGTGAAGGCAAGGGCCCATTTAGCAGCCACGCTGATGGGCTGCTCCTCAGTCAGATCTATGGGTTTGTCGGGCATTCAGGGCAGGTGGATTGTAAGACCAGCCGTGTGGATCACATTTGACATATTAAAAATTATAAAATTCTTGTGCTTGAATATGTTTGAGATGAAAAAAAAAATACATTTAAATTAAAATCTTTGGGAAAGGTGAAGATGGCTGTGCAAGCTGAAAACACATACTCACACAAAAGATGCGGGTTCTTTTTTTCATTAAAGATAAATGAAAACTGCTTAGGCACTTTATCAGCATTGCTAACCTCTGACCTGCATGTTACAGATGTGGACGAATGCCAGGAGTCTTCCATCTCTCCCTGTCAGCAAAAGTGCCTGAACACTTTGGGCTCCTTCCGATGTGCCTGCCACGTGGGCTACCAACTATCCGGTTCACGCTGCTTAGGTTAGCGTCGCTGGGTTAGCGCACTGCGTTAGCATTAGCCTAGTGTCACAGGGTTGGCGTTAACCTAATGTGAGGTTAGTGCTAAGTTAGCATATTTTGATTTGCATTAGAATTAGAATTTAGTGATTAATTGTACTACTCAGAGTAGCTATGTTAGTATTACAATGGCATTGCTGAGAGAGCTGGGAGACAAAAGAAAACATAAAAGTATTACTACCTGTTTTTGGAAGGCGTGGCAGGACGTAAATGAAGCTAGGAAGCAGTAGAATTACACTATATAGTTAGAGTTGAAGGATTTCCTAACAAAAATGAGACTGATACCAAATCGTGTGACTAAGAAAAAATAATGAAACTGTGAAAACAGTCTTCAGTCAATTTAAGATTTCAACCAGTGGACACTTCATTAATGCACAACTAGCAATCATTTAGCTCAACAACAGTTCAGTCATTTCTGTACTCATGCTCTGTGCAGTTTACTCAGCTTGCACTAAGAAAAGAAGAAATGGGTTTATCCAAACAGGTGCATCCTGGGCTCACTCTTCCCCACCAACTAGCTTGCTGTGGTACTTTCAGTGATACCTTTCAATCCTCTAGTGAGCTGATTAAAGGCTCAGTCTTAATCACACAAACCAAACATGCCAAGATCCAGTGTTCTAACCCAGATACAATTGTAAGATTTGACCGTTATGGGGGCTCATTCCCTTGAAAAAACACGGGAAGCCCCCCATAAATTTGCTGGTGATGAATATATAGGTCCATTTGCAACAAGGTTTTAGACATTTTGTCATGGTGGCTTAGACAAAAATGAATAGTTTAGAAGCACCTATGCCATCTAGACCATCTAGAGCAGTGATTCCCAACCTGGTCATCTGGTACCCACAGGTGGTCCATTCTCACCAATGGAGGGATTACAGTTCTGAACTAAGATCTATTATCTAGATTATCTAATCTTTTCATCATCTTGAATCTTGGTCTTTCATTGTGAGACATTATTTATTCCCGTTTAATTTCAGTGTATCCTGCAAATTCCTTTATTTTTAGTGGGTTTATATGCCTGACAATTTAATCATGCATCATTAAACAAGTGACATGACTCCAGTGATAACCGTGATCTCCCCATCTGCCTGTACATGGCCAGACATCAACGAGTGCACGCGCAATGTGTGTCCAGCCCACCAGCAGTGCCGCAACACCGACGGCAGCTACCAGTGCTTCGACGGCTGCCCCGCCGGCATGGTACAAGTCGAAGATGGGGCGTGTGTGGGTGAGAGGCCGTCACCCTGCCATTTGACACTGTGTGGAAGCACCAGTTTTATTGAACAAAGACATTGATAAAAGTGGCACTCGTTCTGAGCGAAACTGCACCTTTAGATCATTATGTATACTAAAATTAACAGAAAAGACATGTACTACAAACCATTTTACAATATAGGATATCTGTTTGAAGTAATGAGAGAATCCAGAGAATTAAGAAACAGTCTTTCAAAATAAAAAGACATTGAAGACAGAGTGAATACATTATGTCGTTTAGAGTTGAGAAGCCTGGGAATTACAGCAAGAGTATCTCTATACAATAAACCTTACTGTGCATGACTGACTCAAGACCCTAAAATGCCCATGGTCAAAGTAAACAAGTAGAAAAAAACAATGCCAAACTGAATTTTAGTGCCGTCACACGGTAAGGAGTCTACTTCGGATATTCCCGATTTTACACTGGGAATAAAAGGTTTTTCCAGCAGCAGAGTGGCACTCGGAGAGTGGCACCTTGGGCTTTCAGAGCCACACTTTTCCCAGCATGCCACTGCCAGCGGATCCCTCAGCAGTGCGCCACATGAGCGCCAATAGTGATCTCTCATCCCCTCTCTGTGCTGCAGATGTTGATGAGTGCCAGGATGGCAGCCACATGTGTCGCTACAGCCAGGTTTGCCAGAACACAGTGGGGGGGTACAGCTGCCTGTGTCCCCGAGGATACCGGTCCCAGGGGCTTGGCCAGCCATGTCTGGGTGAGCGATCGCTCACGGCCGATTGATCACACCTAGGCGTGCTACCTTTGTGGAAACCAGTCGTTGATGATTTTGTTGATTTTACTTGTTTATTGATTTGTGTTTTCACACCTCAGACATCAACGAATGCCTTCAGGTTCCCAGCCCTTGTGCCCACCAGTGCCGCAACCTTCCAGGCAGTTTCCGGTGCCTGTGTCCGCCAGGCGCCGCCCTACTGGCCGATGGGCGTTCCTGTGCTACCTTGGAAAGGGGGCGTGTCCCCAGTAATGGCACTCGGGTCCTGGCACGGCTGCGCCCCCAGCTGGTGTCCAGCCTGGGTCAGCCCGTCCTCACACGTCTGTCCATCCTGCCTGAGCAGGAGGGAGGCACCTTGGTCACTGGCCGTGGCTGCCCGCTGGGCTACCACAGCAAGGAGGGGGCGTGTGTGGGTGGGTGCCTTGCCACATATACACAGATGTTCAAATGTATCGCTGACCTTAGTCGTTTTTTGACAGAATCACATGTTTCTATGAAATTAGTTTAAACTGACAAAAAGTAATTACCCACCATTCTGTACTCCATATTCCATAGAGCAGATACTGTGCATTTGATTTATGATAAAACGATTGAAAATGACAAGGATAAAATTATTAGCACCCCATCAAAGTTAAAATAAATTATCAGACAGTAATGATAGCTCAAGCAGACTATTTTCTTTAGTTAGTATCACAGATGTTTTCAGTCATTTATTCGGTCACTCGGCTATTTGAATCGGGAGAAGTACTCCATCAACTGTTTTGTGTGATTGTGTGCATCACACTGAACATGGACAAGAAAAGGATAAGCAGAGAGTTGTCTTAGGAAAAAAGGAAGAGGGTCTCCCCAGGAAGGAAAAAAAAAGATCTTTAGCATCCAAAAAATTGCACATTTATGTTTTATCCTAGTAACTCAACAAGCCATTTCTCTATCAAATGCAGCAGAGCAAAATTTGCAGCCTCGTGGAATCCCATAGCTAAAAACTAGAAATGTATAATTTGCTGTCATATTTTAAATTCAAATCAATGCTCTTACCTTTATATTTATTCAGTGCACCTCCTTCAGACATATTCATCAATCCTTGTCAAGCTTGCTGCATTTAGTGTGCTGTTGGCAAGTTGCCTGCCTTTGAAATGTGTGTCAAGGGAAACATTTAGTTCAGCTTCTAGTGCTGTAACAGCTTTATACGGGGCAAAAAAGCACTTCATTCTGGACTGAAAAATGCAATTAATCAAGCCTAAATTAATTAAGTCGCCTCTCTGCCCTCTGTTCTCATTGGTCCATGAAGCTCCCTCCTCCCTATTCTCATTGGTCCAGAAACAACCCTGCCCCCGGGCACTCGTGACCCGTGATCCACCTTGCTTTGAGTCCTCATTGGTCCTCATTCTTGTGTCCCCTTCCCTTATGCAGATGTAGACGAATGCCAGCTGTGGAAGCCTTGTCAGCATGAGTGTCGGAACACCCTGGGCAGTTTCCAGTGCCTGTGCCCCCTAGGCTATCAGCTGCTGCCCAATGGGAGGAGCTGCAAAGGTGCAGATTTTTCATTGTCCATTGGTGGAGGCAGCATGGAGACAAGGGTGTGCTCCCTGTGCCCGTCTGAAGCTCTCCCTCTTTGTCCCTAACAGACATCAACGAATGCACCGTGCAGGGCATTCAGTGTGGCCCTAATCAGATGTGCTTCAACACTCGAGGGGGGTACCAGTGTTTGGACACCCCCTGTCCCGCCTCGTACCAGACAAGAGGGGCCCCAGGGTAGGTAGCGCAAGAAGTTTCTTCGGTGCTGTGAATATTATTTTAAGCACACCATGACATGGTGCATAGCTTAGACTATGAACAATGAGGATTAATGAAAATAAATATGCCCAAAATTTGTGTTGTCTGTTATGTTGCTGTTGTGACCCTGCAGTTAGGGGGGGTGTCACAATCACCTGACTTCCTCCTTCCTTCTTGGACAGGACTTGTTACCGAGCCTGTTCACTGGACTGCTCCCCAGGGGGCGCCCCACTCCTGCTGCAGTACAAGCTGCTAACCCTCCCCCTTGGGATCCCAGCCAATCACAATGTGATACGGCTCTCCGCCTTCTCAGAGGGTGGGAGGCTACAGGAGCGCACGACATTCACCATCCTGGAGCAGGGAGGGGGTAGCGAAGGTGGGGACGAGGCCATTCCCGTGGGAGGGCCGCAGTTTGGGATCAGAGACGAGGCTGGGCGTGGCATCATATTCACTGCGCAGCCGCTGGACTCTCCCGGGCTGGTCCGCCTGCGTGTGCAGGCCACCACATTTTCCACGCAGGGCCACATCACCTACCAGAGTGTGTTCATCATCTACATCTCCATCTCCCGCTACCCATATTGAGCCTGGTCCCACTGTTGGACTTCATATCTAACCCATCTGAGAGTCTAGCTACCAGACCAGATGCTAAGAGCACGTTTCTTCAACCTGAACCACAGAAACAAATGCAGCGTGATACTATCAAGCAGAATATAAACAGTGAATAATTCTCTACTGGACTGATCTCAAGGCATTGAGAAGCAAAAATTAATAGCGGGAAGATTTTCTTTGTAATTTTATTTAAGTAGAGTTGTGCATCTCACTTAGTACATAATATTACCATTGTTTTATTTCGTGGGTATGCCATGGAATTTCTAGATGTCAAAATAAGATGTGAAAATGTTTTAAGTTAGTTGAGAAACCTTTTTACAGTTCTTTTTTTTGTTCTTTGGGGATCAGTATCGCAGTGTCACACTACAGTAAAATTATA
>JAODKF010000046.1:2834397-2845158 GCA_026779585.1 Mormyrus proboscirostris | reverse complement strand
AATTATTTGCTTTTGAGACATGAGCTAATTGTTTTGGTTAAGTTATGCATGTTTTTGCAGGTTAACTAGTGTTGTGTTATATGTATCAACTGTTTAGAGAAATGCTCTTATGGTCTTGAGAATGTTAAGGATGTTTCATGAAATGTGTCAGAGGAATCAAGCAAATCTGTAAAGCAGCTAATAACAGGTAATGCTGAATCCAAGGGATCTCAACTAATGAGGGGTCTCAAGTAACCAACGCTAGACATCTACAATAGAGCGGGAGCCTCTCTGATAATTACTCTATTAATACTGCAGAGTGGGGAGTGAGGGGGGGTTGATCATGCAGATTAAACTGTGGAGTTTCCCAGGTGAGTAGCCCTGATATAGTTGGTATGTTTACCTTTACCTGAGTGAAACTACACAAATCAGAGGGGCTTGGTGGGGGGGGGGGCGTATATTTTCAAAGTGGATGGTTTTTGTCATTGTTTTTCTCAAGGGGGATGGCATCCACTCCCATCGAACTACAACCCGAGCCCTGGCCACATGATACCCACAAAATGGAGGCAGACTGCCAGCCAGAGTAAGGAGAGCAGCACCAGGACCAGCATAGCAATCAGAATCAAAGGTCGTGCCTTTTCCTGCCTTTTATTCATGTCTGCCATTGACCCAGGTGCTCTGAAACACGACATCCCCTAAATCTAACTAGGAATGACCATAGAATGATAGTAACTATTATGGATAACCTAGACAATCCACTGGAGGCTATT
The DNA here is from genome assembly GCA_026779585.1 of Mormyrus proboscirostris. Lineage (NCBI taxonomy): Eukaryota > Metazoa > Chordata > Actinopteri > Osteoglossiformes > Mormyridae > Mormyrus > Mormyrus proboscirostris. The sequence continues at coordinate 2,844,409 of JAODKF010000046.1, read as the reverse complement.
GTGCTGATAACTTCATATCCACTGATTAAATTAGCCACAATGTAAGTCTGTCAAAAAAGCTCATTAAAGATTGTTCACTGTCTGGGAAACAAACCCCCCCAGTCCAAAGACTCCAATGCAGACTGTGACCGAGAGAACAGCCTTGCAGACCAACAGAAAAACATGACGCTGGCAAACATGAACCAGGAGCTGCCAGTGATACCGGTGCGTAAAATGTATCTGGTGACTGTATATCTAGGCTCATGTCTCAGAGTCAAAGCTTTCAGGTAGAAATACACATGTTGGCTTTATAATCAGGACCCAGGAAACAAACTATTCTACATTAATTCCAGACACACTCTCAACTGCCTTGGGGCAACTGTTTTGCATATGTAGATATAATCAAACAAAACTCACAAAATAAAAAACAATGGTTTATTCCAAAATCCAGTCACACTTGATGCTTTGACTTAAATAAAATCAATGCAAACTGCTTCCTTATAGCTAAAAAAAACAAATCGATTAATAAAACCCTCTTTGCAAACCAACACAGATGGAACGCCACTCCACAGGAGATATGCTGACTAAGTTAAGGTCTCTATAAGAAAAAAAATCTAAGCCCTCCAAGATGAGGCAGGAAGCCTTGTTACTAATAGAGCTGCTGTAAGACAAAGCCCAGTGATATTAGTATTGAGCCATCTTGGTCTTATGAGTTTCTCTAAAATAAAACATGAAACAACTTACTTGAGCTCTGGGATGAATCCAAATAATTGAATTATTCCCTACAATGTTTTTAGATCAGCAGTTGCATGAACACGGCCAAAGGGAATAATTTGCTTTCTTACAAACATCGCCGAATCACCAGTGAGGCTGCCTTACAGGAAAGACATGCCCATAATATGGGCAGTTATTCTTTGCAGAAAAACCCACTGCCTGCCAGGTCCTAAAGCCCTACCTACTCCACACAGTTACAATCAGCTCAAGAATTATTGGCACACTTTAAAGTCATATTAGCTCATTTTTATAAAAGAACGCACAAAATGATTTCAATGTTCTACAAAAGTGTTTGGGGAAGCCTTGTAGTTTTATTTTTCAAACACGACATTTTTTTCAGACAGTTATTTTCCTTTGAAACACAGATTTCAAAAGTCAAGGTTTAGTGTCATTTCAAAATATGCAGGGATACAATGAAATGAAACGTTTGTCCGAGACTTATTGTGCCTCTAATAATCATTAATTCTTCTATACCACTCGTCCTATACAGGGTTTCTTGGGTCCGCAGCCTGCATTGAAAAAATGGGCACAAACCTTTCAGCACATGTGACCCAACACCCAGAACGATTTTGGTTAGTTACCTTTCTCCTTATGGCTCTAGGGTGGGCTACAGCACTATAGGGCATGTTAATCTGCTGTCTTTCTCTGGGCAGAGACCACAACTGACACAGACTTACCTAGGTAGGAACAGTTGCTTTTATGGACAGGCTCATTTAAGTAACTACACTGGATCTGGATCGAGGGCATTCATTAAGGTGTCTAGGTATCTTCTCTGGAGTAGGGGTGCCTCAACCTCTACTTATGGGTGTTGCAGCTTGGCGAAATGTGGGGTGAGTCACACTAAAACAATAAAAGGGTACTCATTTCGCTTTCACATTCTACATCTTCAGGTCATCACCGTGACACGCACAAGTCCTGAAGCCAAGCTACCTCATTCATTCAGCGCAGGCAGGGTAGGCTTTGGACGAGTTGGCTTGGAGGGTCAGTGACCCAGTGTCTGTTGATTTCCAGTCATCCAGAGTTTTGTATCCCTATTACGTGGATGTAGGTTCCATCCACTACATACAGTTAGAAAAAATTGGAATTATTAAGCAGGATTTTGCAACAAATTTTAAGAATAAGAGTGATATTGTGTACACACACAATTCACAGACCTCACACTCCTCCTCTGAAAGAAAGCAGTGACTCACCACATGACAATTTTCCAGTCTCTGAAGAGCTACATTAACTACATAACTAGGAAAAAGACAAACTTGTATTTTTTTATGAATTATTCCTCATTCTGTAGGACTGACTAAATTTCAATGTAGAATGTACATTTCCCAGCAAAGCCCACTATTCTTGTTGATTTAGTAGTAGTAAATCAAATTTAATTGTGTTAGATTTACACATCTGAACTTTAACCTCAGCTGTAGACAATGGACGGATGTTACAGTTTTTCTTGATTGTTTTGACACATTTCATGAAACATGCGTAATGTTCTCAAGACTATAAGAGCATTTCTCAAAACAGTTAATACATACAGCACAACACTATGGTTAAGCTGCAAAAGCCTGTAACTTTAATTAACTTTAATAATTCCACCTACTGTATGAATGAGCCAGTAGCACCAAAATGAAACGTACAATCAGCATTGTTTTAACCATGAGAGTCAAAATGCTTATATATATAGTCAGTTTGTCAGTGTAAGTATGATGATCATATTTCTTTAGCAATCATAAAAAGTCACACAGCACTGTGTTACACAAAAACAGCCGAACGACAATACAAGAACAGCAAAATCAACTGAGTTGGCATGGTAAAAATTTGGGTTTCAATGCAAAAAAAGGTTGAAAACCACTAGACTAAAGAAGCTGAAAATTGTGCCAAATTAAGACAACCGAACAAAACCATATACTGAGGTATTGGGATATTTGTGTGACGCAATGAAAAATGTTATGCTGTGCAGAAGTAACATTATAATTTGGGAATGACACTAGCAGTTTGCAAAAGTTATTCGTCATTTGAGAAATGCTCCAAAGCAATCAAGAAAAATTGTAATCCATTCCTTCCATATTAATTGTGTGGCAACTCACTCAGCTTCATCAGTCTGTAGCTCAAGGCTCTCATGCTGACCTCTCCAGACAGCCTGTCTGCATTTGAAGCTGAAACCCAAAAAAAAAATCATTTTACCCATTGACATGTGGTTTCTCAGATTGTTAGGCAGCTAGAATGCTGTTAGTCTTAGCTAAGTGAGCTTGCTTCATTTTCTTACCTTTGTAGTTGTGTATATATGATGATGCATAAAGTTTGTAGCCTTTTTCCTGCTTGCTGAATGGTTAGATTGTTGGGTGTACAAAGTACAGTGTACAAAGTACAACGAAATTCTTCCTTGAATGCTGTTTACACAAACTACAGACAATTAACAGGGCAGTGCATCTGACATCTGATCCTCCCCCTTCTGCTGATACAGTGTGTTGCCGCACCCACCACACAGCGAGATCCCCTGGCAGGTACACGGTTCAGTCCCACCCTCCATCAGCCACAGCCAGGTGTGAAGTGGACGTTAGCCTGGTCCTGCCGCTTGGGTCCTCAGCAATGAGGATCCTGTGAGCTGAGCCATCCCTCGGGGAAACACGCCACATGGCCGTAGTGTCATAACTGATGCTCCCTTACAATGCAGGTAATGTGCTTCGTTTAGGCCTCCTCTAGCAGCCACTTGTTCGACACAATGTCAAACCAGAGGTACCCAAGGATTCTCAAAAGAGACACAGTACTGAAGGAGTCCAGGCTTCGGCTCAGGTCACTGGATAGCGTCCATGTTTCACAGCCGTACAGCAAGACAGGGAGCACCAGGACTCTAAAGACTTGGACCTTTGTCCTTTTGAAAAGATAGTGGGAGCATCACACACCCCTTTCCAGCGACCTCATGACCCTCCATGCTCTTCCAATCCATCTGCTGATTTCATAGGAAGAGTCACCAGAGACATGAATGTCACTGCCAGGGTAGGTAAATCTCTCAACAAGGTCAACATTCTCCCCGCAGACAGACACACTACTGATGGCTGTTAACAGGAGGTTGGGCTAATTAACTACCAACTGGGCATACTGTAGATTGTACATATACTACTTAAAAATGTCTCAGCTAATTTGAGTTCTTCCATTCAACCTCAGTTAGCTGGTGAAGGGAGGATGACACTCTTGTTAATCACTGCCATCTTCCATTTCACCATCTCTCCAGGTTTGCGACTAACTCCGGTATTACCAGTGCATTTTGTTCCTTAGATAAGATGAAAGCAATGTGGAAAATATTCAATGAATTTGTTAATCAAATTAGTTACAGTTTATTAATTACTTGTGTATTATATTGCAGTAACATTTTTTTTAATAATATAACGTTACATAAGACCTAACCAAGTTAACCCTTAGCAAAAAGTACATTCAAGTGTACTACGAGTATACGTATACTAAAACTGAGGCAATATACATGAATTTTACTTTTTATGTACTATATTTTATATACTTGTGATGACCGGCGTGCGGCGGGTGGGGAAGCAGGCGAGAAAGACGTGAATGTGATCAACAATGAGGTTTATATCAGGGTTGATAGGGCAACAGGGGAGCACACGGTAAACTCACGTCAATGACAGACCTGGGGAAACAGACTTGAACTCGGACTAATATACACAGGACTACAAGCAGGAAATGCAAAACATCAGGTAAACAGAAGGATTCCACACAGGGTTAACAAGGTAGGTGTGGTCCACATGAGGAACAGGGGCAGGAACCAAGACAGAATCTGACAAAGGACAGGAAACGCAGAGAGACAAACCAGAAAAGGAGTCACAGAGGGAACACCAACGGGAGGAACGAAAGGGCCAGGAGTGAACACGGGAGACACTGAGGGACGAGGACCAAAGACAGGAGGGACAAAGGAATAAGGGGAGCCCGAGGGAACCCCAGCGGGCGAAAGGCGGCAGCTGGAAGCGCCGGGCGACCGAGTGGCTGAAGCCGGAGGGGACCACGAAGGGGCAGAGGAGGAAGCCAGAGAGACTAACGGCGGGGCAGAGGAGGAAGCTGGAGGGGGCACCAGCGAAGGCAAGGAGGGAGCAGAAGAGTACCACGGTGAAGGCAAGGAGGGAGGGGAAGCCGCAGCAGGTGACGAGGCATTGGAGGCAGGACTGCAGGTGGCTGATGATGCAACAGCGGGGGACCCGCAGGCGACAGCTGAGCAGGGGCCCGGGGGACCACAGACGACCCGGGGAGCAGGGCGGGCAGGACTTGATCCCTGCACCTATGTCCTCTCCCCTTTCCGGACACAGAAAGGTGGCGACCTGGCCGGGAGCCACCACGCTGGGGCGATGATGGAGGAGCCGGGTCCGGAACCGGGGGGACTGGCGCAGGAGGTGCTGCGGTTGGATCAGGGACAAGGAGAATGATAGGAACGAGTGGAGCTGCAGGAACCGGGGCCTTGGGTGAAGCAGTGGGCGGAGCTGGGGCCTTGGGCAAAGCAGCGGGTACAGGCCTAGGAGCCTCAGGCAGAGGTCTAGGAGCCCCAGGCGCTGTTGGTGGAGGTCTAGGAGCATGGCAGCCTCCTCCACTGGTGTGTGAATGTGAGGCATGTATTGTAAAGCACTTTGAGTACTTGTATAACAAGTAAAATTGCAAAAAAATATTTTTTAGTTTTAGTAATTCAAATTTAAAGTTCATTAAAGTATACTTCAAGTGTACTTCAATAAACTAAAATGTAGTATATAGATTAGTATACTGGAAAGTATACTTTTGTAAAATTAAAATGACCTCATAAAGTATACTTAAAGTATACTTTTATAAACTTAAACATGTTCCAATTTAGTCTGAATAATAAATTGATATACTTTCTAGTACATTACAAGTACATGCTCCATAGTATACTTTTTATACTTATACTCAAGCATACTTAATAACATGAACTTCAAATATACTACTTTTTGCTAAGGGAACTAATGTTAGCTCTTTTCAATTGCAATAAATGAAACCTACCACATACAAACACTAAAGATAGAAAAATTACCACCCAACAATAGTTTAAAAATGCCAGTGTTAACATATTTAACAATATTTTTACTTTTAACCTAATTCATGTTAACTTAACGCTAACCTAAGACTGATGTTAACACGTGTTGTAAACCTCTATTAGAATATACTGTGGTGAATGGATGAGATTGTCTGGGAGTAATAAGGAAATTAGCCACAGGTGAAATCAATAACTAAGTGGGGGAGGGACATGTTAGAGTGTGGTGATAAAAAGAGAAAAGTTGGAGACGGAGGGAGAACACCGGTCAGTGTGGCGTGAGGGGTTGATTGCTGCTGGCCGCGGTCATTAGGATTGCTGCTGGTGAAGATAGGTAGAGGGTGGAATAGATAGATAGATGTCGTGCGGATTTATTAAGGCGACACTGTTGCTGGCGGGGTACGCTACGGCTATGGTAGAAGGAAATGGTTTCCAGTTGTGTTTAATCCCTGGGGCTTAGTTAATTAGACCCCGTGGGTGGGTCTGGTAGGGGAAAGGGAAGTGTTCTTTTTAAAATTCTTTGTGTGTGTGTTTTTAGGATGGTCAGCCGATTGGGTTGGTGCAATACGGTGTTTTAAGGGAGGGTTGGATGGGATGGGGTACACTGCCGCCTCGGAGGGGGGTGTGTGGTATAATTGCATGTGAATTACGATTATTCTTGGCTTGCTGTGCTTCTGTGGGTGGGGTTGCTGGTGATCCTACTGAGTTGCTTTGTTGTACACTCTGGCGGCGGGGTGACAGCCCGTTTATCTGCTCTCCGGCTGGTTGTATTGTGCTAAGGGTTGACTGAGTGGAGATGAATTAATTAAATAAAGTATTGATCCCTAAATTGGTGGCATGTATCCCTTGGGCTTGCTGGGTGGGTAACCTGTGGGGAGTGGGCTAGGATAGCTAACGGATAGATCTTTAATACCCACAGAGGTTTTCTTACAATATTACGAGCACTACCTTGAGAAAATTAATCTGATCTTTGCCCTTGACTACAATGGTTTCATAAAGCCAACAATTAATTTAGCTTTGAAACAATAAACTAACGTCATTTGTAAAATGAAATGTTAACCTGTCAGGGTTGGCACCCATCCAACCCCTCCTTTCATGTCTCGCCCCCATTTAACCAACAGGTGTTGCTGGCTATCCTGTTCTCCCCGTTGCTTAACAGACAGGGAGCACCAGGACTCTAAAGACTTGGGCTTTTATCCTCTTGCAAAGATATTGGGAGCACCACACACCTCTTTCCAACAACCTTATGATCCCCCCATGCTCTCCCAATCTGTCTTTTGACTTCATAGGAAGAGTCACCAGAGACATTAATGTCACTGCCGAGGTAAGTGAATCTCTTGATGAAGTCGACATTCTCCCCGCAGACAGAAACACTACTGTTGGCTGTGCCCAAGAAGTCATTAAAGTCCTGGATCTTGGTTTTTTATCTAGGACACTCTCAATCCCAGACACTCTGACTCCTCCCTGAGTCTTTCGAGATCCTTGATCAGAGCCACCGTTGACTCCACATCACAACATTGTTGGCAAAGTCAAGATCAGTAAATTTTTGTTCACCAACAGATGCCCCACAAGTGCTGGCCCAAGGACCCTGCTCAACATCCAGTCCATGCAAGCACTCGAAAGAGTAAGAGCAACAACGCTCCCCTGGCAAACCCCAGAATCAACTAGGAAGAATGCAGAGGTTCTCCCTCCACTCTGCACAGCACTCACAGTAACAGTGTACCATGATGTCTAGCAACTTTGGGGGGGATCCTGAGAAGTCTCAGGATGTCCCACAGGGCAATTCAATCAAGTCAGATGCTTTAAAAAATCGACAAAGACTGCAAAGAACCTCTGCGGATAGTTGCGTTTGCGCTCGATGAGAACCTTCAGTGCCAGGATGTGGTCGATGGTAGACTTCTTAAGTATAAAACCACACTTCTTCGGTCACTGATAGGCAAGCAAGTGATCACAGATCCTGTTAAGGATGACCCTAGCAAGGACCTTACCTGGCACTGAAAGCAGTGTTATCCCCCTGTAGTTACTGCAATCCAGTCAATCACCCTTTCCTTCCCCTTCCAGATAGGGACTACAAGACCCATTTTGCAGTTAGTTGGGATGAAACCCGACTTCCAAATGGAAGCAAAGATTGTCCGCAATGCCAGGAGGACAGCCTTACCACCAGCTTTGTGAAGTTCACCCTGGAGACGACAGATTCTTGTGGCCTTCCCTACCCCCAGCTGATTCACCACCCGTGCAATCTCAGTGAGATTTTGGTGGTTCACAGCTGATCAGAGGGTCAGCCTCTGAACTGTGGACCCTGAGATGTCCAACGTCCTAGCCGGAGGATCAGCATTAAACATCTGCTCAAAGAAGCCGACCACAACTACAGTGTCATCCGTAAGGACCACTCCATAACCCACTCTGACTGCAAGTCTCAGAGGAACAGATTGAGATGCACATAATGCTTTTATTCCCCTGTAAACAGGACGTGGGTCACTAGACCACAGATGGTGTGTCACCTACTCACAGATTTTGTGTAACAAACAGCTACTTATCTGCCCTCAGAACTCTCACAGCCACTAGGTCACCAGATGGTGAATTTCTCTCTTGTAGATGGATTCATCCCCACTAGAGATGAGCCCAATGTGGGTGGTGTCATCTGTAAACTTCAGTAGCCTGACAGACTCATGACTAGAGGTGCAGCTGTTAGTGTACAGGGAGAACAACAGGGGTGACAGAACACAGCTTTGAGGGGAACTGGTGCTTATGGTCAGATGGTCAGAGATGTGCTTCCCCAGTTTAACATGCTGCTTCCTGTTGGAAAGGAAGTCAGTGATCCACCTGCAGGTGGAGTTTGGTACACCCAGCTGGGAGAGCTTGTCCTGGAGCAGATCAGGGATGATCGCATTAAATGCAGAACTGAAGTCCACAAAAAGGATTCTGGTGTAAGATCCAAGAGAATCCAAGTGTTGGAGGATGAAATGCAGACCCATGTTGACAGCATTGTCTGTGGACCTATTGGCTCTGTAGGCAAACTGCAATGAGTACAGGAGAGAGACAGTGTTTGATTTGAGATGAAACTGTACAAGATGTTGAAATAACTTCTTTACTGCTGAGGTCAAGGCGACGGTTCTGTAATCATTCAGTCCTGTGACCCTGGGCCTTTTGGGGATGGGAATGATCATGGAGGCTTTGAAGCAGTCTGGCATATGGTTAGTCTCCAGGGAGGTGTTGAAGATGTCTGTGAGCACTCGAGACAGTTGGTCAGCACAATGCTTCAGTGTGGCAGGGGAGACAAAGTCTGGGTTCTGATGCTTGAGCATCTTGTTAATATGCCACTAAGAAAGAATGAGGGCCATTGTGGTGATGGATGGTTGAGTGGGGGTGCCGGTGGGCTGATACTGATGTCTGTGCACACTGGGGGTGGTGTCAGTTTTTCAAATTGACAATAGAATTTGTCACAGCATCAGTGTACTCATCCAGGCAATCGTTTGCAGTCCTGCAAAGGTTCTAATCAGTACAATGCAGGTATGTGCACAGCTCATCCACTGCCACACTGCTCTATGTTTTTGATCACCTCACAACCAGTTTAGAAGGGTTTCATTTCTGCCTGTATGTGGGGATCAGATGGACCATAACATGGTTGGAGTCGCCCAGTGCAGTGTGGAGAACAGCGTGGTAAGCTTTGCTGATAGTTGTGTAGCAGTGGTCCAGGATGTTTTTTTTTAATAATCGTTTCCGCACTGTTGTTCTTGCACTATGACCAACCAAGTTGTAATTTTAATTAGAACATAAGAACATACGAAATTTACAAACGAGGAGAGGCAATTCGGCCCATCAAGCTTGTTTGCGGAGAACTTAACTAAAAGCTCAGTTGCTAAAATCGTATCTAGCTCTGATTTATAGGAACCCAGGGTTTTAGCTTGCGCTACACTAGCAGGAAGACTATCCCATACTCTAACTACACGTGGTGTAAAGAAGTGCTTTCTCAAATTCATTGGAAATTAGCGCTAATTTCCACTTATGGCCACAACTTCTAGTATTTAAACTAATATTGAAATAGCCATTTGGCTGAACAGCATCCAGACCTGTTAGGCTCTTATATACCTGGATCATGTCCCCCCTTAGTCTCCTTTGCTCGAGGTTTCCTGGATCACTGACTACCTCACCGATAGACTGCAGTAGGTCAGGCTGAAGAGCATCTCATCTGACACTGTGGTCAGCAGCACAGGAGCACCACAGGCA
>JAODKF010000046.1:2787198-2797457 GCA_026779585.1 Mormyrus proboscirostris | reverse complement strand
GGGAAATCGCAGAAACACATATGAAATGCTAACGTCTCTACCAATGACAGTATAGACAACATTTTTCCATTAATACCTCCTGGCATCTCTCACAGACATAAACACTCTAATACCTATCCCCCAAACCGACGGCCAACCAACCACTAAAATGGGCTCGGATGCCATCAGATCAACTGAAAATCTTACAGCCAATTGGGGGCCAAAGCTACTGGCTCTCCAGTGAAGTACACATTGGATACTTATTAGCACCTTGAAGGCAACACACTGGCCTTTCCCTGGGTCTTTCGAATTCCAATGAAGCGACCAGAATAATGGCTAACCACCACTGAAATGTTACGAATGCCAATGGATGGGGGTCAGTGTGTGGCTCAGTGGGCTAAGCCAGTGTGCTTGTAATCACAAGGTCACCGGTTCAAACCCAGCTTCAGCATGTCTGTAGCTCCTTGAGCAAGGCCCTTAACCCCCAGGTCTCTGGACACTGCCATGGGTGGTTGCCCTTCGTGGGCAGCCTGCTTACAAAAGAGCAAGTTGAGAGAGGCATAAAAAATAAATTTCCCACGGAAATTTAAGTGATGATTATGATTATTATGAGATAAACCTAGAAAACGGCGCATTCTGCCCACAAAAAGAGCTCGGAGGGCAGGTCGATAAGTGTGTAGATCAGGGAGTGATTTGACCAAAGCGCAGCTGCAGCCCGGTGTCTGAGACGTGGTCAGCGTGTGTTTTGGCTTCCCGGCTGCGTTCCGTCCAGCAGCCCTGACCTCTCTGTCACATTCCCAGGGGTCCTCTGGCAGACGGGAAGATTACCTCAGACAGGCCCTGCTCCCTCGCTCACAGCTCCCCGGCCCTGTCATGGAAACAGATGTCTGCGTCCAAGTGCAGGGCTAAGACCAAAGCAGCTTTACAGGTCACGGTGAAGGGCTGGAACTTTCTAGAAGAAAAGCTTGTATTGTTGTCCAGCAATCCACGAAGGATCATAAGTCGCGCTGGCCAAGGTGAGAGGCCTTTGTTCATCATTTAATAAAGGGGCCATTCTTTACCAACAGACTCTAGAGGACACACGGACACAGAACCCTCACAGAACGTCATATCCAGGACACCTGGACAACTCTAGTCTAGGAACTATCTGCACAGAAAACAGAGCCTGAGCTTCCAGCACAAAACTGCTTCTTTAACAGACCACAACCTGAACACACCCAAAAGCAAAACCAGCAGGCACTGAGAAGCCCTTTCAAAGCTCAGCTGAAAGGTGAATACTGTGTCAAAATAAACCAGAATGACTCACGCACTTTGTGGGAGAGCACACTGAGGAACATGAACGCCTGGAAGAGCATCGATAACAGAGATACAGGGGCACACTCCGGCAAGGCGGGGCCTGGGCTCCGGGGCAGTCATGGGCGCCGAGATTAGATTACCTTTTGTTAACTAATGGGTTTCCAACTTAGCAGAAGCATTTCAGCTCAGCAGATGTTTAATTCCCTAAATAAAGCACCCAAAAATATACAAAATGTGAAGGATAGTAAGGATGAATAAGAGCAGAATGAATGAATGAATCAATGCCTTTATTTTCACTGCACAAGGTACAACGTAGCTGAAAGACTATACTTGTTGTTGTAAGAAAGAAAAAAAGTCAGGAAGGATACAGACAATACAGAAAAAAAACTGGATGAATAGAATATAAAAAAACAGAATATGAACAATAAAGAGAACACAGAATGACAATGAAAGCTTTAACGGCAAATGACAAGAGCACAGACATGCCTCTGCTGCAGAAAACGCGACAGGCAGTCAGGACCCGAAGTCCGAGACTCAGGGCGAGCTTCTACCCGACAGTTACAGGAACGCTACACCTACGCTACACACTGATAACTGGGCAGGGTAACTCCAGTCACCACTGGCAATTATCACCCACTGCCTCTCTAACCTAAGGAGCTCGTCGTCCCACTTAAACTTTATGATATATATGCCATGCATCGCATTGTCTGCTAGTCTGAATTTTGCCATCTATTGCTCTTTAAGCCAGGGTCTCATTGTATTGTACAAATGACAATAAAGCTTTTGAATCCTCAAATAATTATCAGTGATTTAAACAAGAGACACAGCCAACACTGATAAAGTAACAATGAGTTAGCAAAACTACCAGCAACCATCTAGCCAAAGACGCATGTTGCAGGGCTAGGAACTCACAGACCCAAATCACGCAAGGAGGGGAGGGGCTCCCGTTTCAGATATGCCTGCTCTTTAACTGCTGTTTTTTCTGGCTGGGATAGAAGTCAGGACTGTAAAAACAAGCAAACTTTAGAGAGGAGTGCCGTCCCGACGCAGGGTCATGGTGAATGAAGGATGTCAGGTCCGATCGGGCACAGGAAGCCATCTCAGAAAGCGGTGAGAAGTGATCAAATCAGATCAGAGTCTGCACATACTGCAGGTCAGAAAGTGAGAGCCTCTGGCATGTCAGTCCTCAGATCAAAAGGGGAAACTCACACCTTTCTGGGAAGACAAATCCATGAGCGTCCCCGTGAGCAGCAGAACGGTGTCTTAGTGTTTCATTTCAAAACAACATTGGCCGACACCATGGACTGAGTGATTCCGGACAAAGGAACCAGCACCACCCTTTAAAAACACCTGAATACCTGGCTGCCAACTTCACATGTTCTAATGTGGAAAAAGCTGATCCATTACCCCCCATGAAGATACCACCAAGTGCAGTAGGTACATGGTAATACAAGACATCCTGTAATACATACCATCTCCTGAAGATGTATGTTACCCGGCACATTTTGTATTTTTGTGTTTATATATCTCACTCACATCTCCCACCATCTCACCACTGCCCAAATCTTCCGATTCTGTTCCCACGGATTCCTACCCGGTGCCTCTGAAGGTCTCTCACAGAATGATAGAAACGGCAGCACACACTTCACAGGTGGGGAAGGCAGAACAAAAACCACCGCGCTGTCACTAAATGAGCCAAGTCCGGCAATTACACCATCGGGAAAAGAGGACCGATTTGTACCTTTCAGGGTACATTGACTTGTCCCTGGGGCTGTATCCTCAAGGGTCTGCCAATAGCTGTAGGTAACTGTAGCAGGGCTGTGTCCTTTTTCCTGACAGATGTGGTCACCCTCGGGGTGTGGTCATGATTGAACTTATGAGAAGGGCGATACCATTCACACAGGCCCCACTTATTAAAGATGTTTTCAGAAGCCAAACATTTAACTGGACAAATCCTTTCTGCAGTGCTATCTAAACAAACTCTTAATTGCACTTGACCTTATTATTGTCTTGACTGCACTCTAACCAGTATAATCTGGGGGGTGTTCACACATTACCACGGGACTGTCAAGGCAAACAGATCAACCCAGGGAGGGCTGCTTCTGGCGCAACTGAGTGTGTGAAATGCGGGAATTATGAATTTAATATTACAGTGCAGAATTTGATATGGAAGTCAAGTTTCCATATCAAAGAGAAAACTGACCAAAATATTCAGCTGGAGTCAGGTGAGGGCTCCCAGCGCCATGGACGTGTCATACACTGGGAAAGGCTGGAAATGCTGTTAAACATGCAAAACAGAAACTCCGCTTCAGCTTTGTTAGCCTAAATACACCTGACTATCTAATCAGTGTATTAATAAACATTGCAAAATTTTTCCATATATAAAACTGTGGTGTTTTTGTTGCATACTGCAAGAAAATGGATGGATGGATTTTTATCTTCTTGCACAAAGTTTTCTTACATTGAAGCAAACTTAAATAGAAACCAGCATGTTTGGAAATCTGAATGCGGCCCTCAGATACGATAAAAAGGACAATTTACAAAAATCACAACTGCAGTTGAGATAATTGCAAGGTTATTTGTCAGTTCAGAAAATACAAAGCAATCTGGAAAATGGTAAATATAAGGACATGACAGGGGCCCTGCGATGGCGCAGTGGTTAGCGCTGCTGCCTCACAGCAAGAGAGTCCTGGGTTTGATCCAGGGCCCTTTCTGTGTGGAGTTTGCATGCCCTCTCTCCATGTTTGCGTAGGTTTTTGCCGGAGGCTCTGGTTTCCTCCCACGGTCCAAAAGTGCGCAGGATAGGTTGATTGGTGAATCTAAATTGGCCCTGTAGTTGTGAGACTCTGTGCGCCCTGCAGTGTGTTGGCACCTGCCCAGGGTTGGTTTCCGCCTGCGCCTGTTGTTCCCGGGATAGGCACCGGTCCCCCCCCCCCCGGTTGGGATTAAGTGGTTTCAGAAGATGGATGGATGGATAGATGGATTTCTTTTCTAAAAGACTGCAGTACAGTTGATGCCTAATCTGCCAGCAGCTTGATTTTTGGTCGTTACCCAATTAATATTGTCACAGACACTCTGCATTAAACGACAGCGGCTCCCGAAATGCCTGCATGTGACCTGGCACATATAGCTGCTGATACAATGTGGTTATTATAGGCTGCTTAAAGGTAACCATAACTTACGTTTACCAGTGAAAGAACAACAAAGGTTGAGGAAAGTCAAAAGGAGGAACCAAAAATCTTAGTCCATAACGACAAATAGCTGATGATTGATAAAACACAACTTCTAATCTTCCCTGGAGTTTAGAAAGTCTTTTCAGACAAAGTAATAAAAAATATGCGTAATCCATGTGAAAAATAACAGATTCTGCAGAATTCTGGAATAAATATGCAGGCTGTCCAGGACACATGATGCTTGCGCCCCCGGTCCGGGAGGTGGCATACAGCGACACCATATTTCATGCTCTCTATGTGACGCAGGGACACGATCACTGGCCACTGAGCCCAGTGCGTCAGGAGTAGAAACTCGAAGGTGGAGATTGAGGTACTAGTAAACTCGAAATCCCATTCGAGATAAAATTTTGTGGCTCATCCCAACTGTCACCATGGGAATAGCCTCCCCCCACCCCCACCATGAACCACCTAGAAATAGAACATGGGGTTTATTCATGCCGCACTCCACGGACTGCCCACAAGGCAGTCAGGCCAGGCAGCTGTCATCGTCCCAAATGGTGCTGGGGAACAGCATGGCCCATTGATCCGGGTTTTCTGGGTGAAATCTGGCAAGACTCACCTGAGCCATAACCGCACCCAGACTAGGAGAAATGCTTTCAACCAGAAAGCCTCCTTTCATAGACACTTCAGCAGACCCCAGAAGTTGCTTTGCAAATTTTCACTTTGAAAAGTAGATTGTCCGGCCTGCGTACTCAGTTCCCAAATTAACAGCTAGCCCAAGGCTTTAGGGAGTCCCTGAAATGGCAGCCATCACACACATTTATGCGCATTTTATTGTCCCACAGATGATAAAACCACAGCATGCTGCTAAACGTGCTAACAGCTAGCCCAAGGCTCTGAGGAGTCCCTGAAATGGCAGCCATCACACGCATTAACTGCGCATTTCATTCTCTGACGTAAACGAGAGGAACTGCTAACGTGCTAACAGCTAGCCCAAGGGTCTAAGGAGTTCCAAAATGGCAGCCATCACACACATTAACTGGGCATTTTATTCCCTGACGTGAACAATAAACCCGTAACGTCCGGACATAGCACCTCTTGTGTCCTTAGATGCACCTCGTGAAGTTAGTCAGATCATCATAACCTGAAAACAGCCGTCACAGCTGGGCCGCATCAGATTGCCAGTTTTCATGAGGAAAAGGTTTTATGGTCAACCCTGGCACGTTTCATTATTGCTGTGAAGCTGGTGATGCTGGATGAGTCTGGAAAATTCCTGTGCAGCAGATCAAACAATCCCAGCCTAACGTCTAGAGCAGAACTAGTACTACTGCCATCTTGTTTAAGGTTTTACTGCTCAAATAGCGCATACGTCACCAGTTCATGCTAATGGATCACAGTTCATTAAAAGCAGACCCTGAGACCGGAAATAATGGGCAGAAACCTTTAAGCTCTCAGACCTTCCAGTGCTCAGAGCTGCACAGAAGGCAGAGTGAGTAGTGGGAGAGGCAAAGACCACGTGGCGTGTTTACAGTGTGAAGGGAAAATGACGCATAACAAAACAATGTGATTCCTTGCGCTCTGTCGATACGTGTCGGGGGTGCACCTGAGCCATGCAGGCATGCTGACCTTGTGGAAGAACATGCCAGAGCATGCCCTTCAGGGCTAAGCGCTCACTTAAGGACCTGTAACATCCAGCACCACAACTAACACTCAGGTAGAGTAAAGCAGTAAAATGCTTTGCATAGCACGAATGATGTGAATTACAGTGTCATGCAAGGGGACTGACATTTCAGCCAAGTGTGTGAAGCTCAGCAGCTTGGGATGCCACGCCTGGTATCAGAAGACCACAAGTTCAAATCCCAGGGCCAGTTGAGTGATTTCACCACTAGGCTCTTGAGTAAGGCCCTTAACCTCAATAGCTCCCAGGGAGAGTCTCACCCTACTTACTCAAATGTATGTTGCTTTGGGATAAAAGTTTCTGCTAAATAAATAAAATGTAATGTAATGTGAATAGTACATTGCAGGGTGCTCAGGTATGTTTTCCTGGAATTTGACATTTTTCTGCTCTATTTCCCAGTTTAATTATCTCTGAAACCTAAATCTTTTCTACCTCTGGATTTCTGGAAAATCTCACATGCTTGTAAGGTACCTCTCCTTTGAGTACCTTACCAGTACTGTTGAGTGTTAAGGTTAGATGCCCAGACCGGGTGAGGGTCAGGGCAATCAACGATGGCATGGACTGTTTGGGTAGCAGCATCTATCCAGCTACCTCTGATAAAAGTTTGATTCCTTGATGTGCCCATGGAGAATCCTGAATCTGAATCAGGCCTAGAAAAACTCCTTTTGCCGGGAGAGACTTTGTTTAAAGCTCCCCTTCCAGAACCTTGGCTTAGCAATTCCCACACACCTGCTCTCCGCTGCCCACGCCTGCCGGCAACTGCAATGCACATAGCTGGGGGCTGGAGCATGCTCCGGCCCAAGAGGTGCGTCTGCTTTTATCTGATTGCATATTACTGAGCCAATTGCGAGCGGTTGTTGCCCCCTGAGAGCCAATCACAGTTTTCAGCACATAAACAGCACGGAGGAGCCGAGTCAAACAGTAATCTTATGATGAATACGCATCACCAGAGACATGAGAAGCATGCAGGTCATTAGGGCATCATTACAGAGTCTGCAGCACCTCTTTGAAAACACTGGATGACTTTCCACTGGTTTCAACAGGTTCTTAATTCCTAATGGCTTTATCCTATCCAGTTACGCCTGGTTTAGACTGCTGACCCCGACCCACGCGCTGAGTGCCTGGGGAGGCAGACGGCCCACCTGGGGCTCTCAGCACCGGAGAGTGTCATTGTTTTCCTGCAAACATCTGCAGCCATGGACTGCTCTAAGGCGAGAGGAATTTCTCGTCAGTAAGGATGACGGTTTGACAGCGACCCGAACGTCACCACCAGAGACCCAACTGCACAACTGGAGAGAGACACGTGGATATTTCCAGCAGACCAGTAGAAGACAAGCACCTCTAAGCCTCCCTGTTTTCATGGAAACTGACATATTTTGCTACTGGCTGAACGAGTGTTAATTTTTAAAATTCTTGTGTCAATCCATAGGCCATAAAAAAATTGGATCAGGGGTTTATGATCAATAGATGACCAGCAAACCCTCCCTGCCAGGACCCCAAGGTCAAATATTAAGACTGGGACAATGTGAATTGGGACTTTGTCATCTTGCTCATTTGACTTCCTCTGCCAGCCGCAGGAGGATGGGATGACCCCCTCTGAGTCTGGTTCCTCCCAAGGTTTCTTCCTTTTAGGGAGTCCTTGCCACTGTCACCTCCGGCTTGCTGACTGGGGACTTTGGGTGGGGATAATGTAAAGCGCTTTAAGTCAATGCAATGTTGTGAAAACACACTATATAAATAAAATTCAATTGATCTGAACTGATCCTGGACCTGCTCCGAGTGGACGAACAGGTGAGCTTTGTTACACATAGGTCTGACACCCCCCAGGTCTAAGAGCAGCACACATCAAATGGCCACATAGCCCCGCACCCAGGTAAAGACCCTGACAATCATATCGACTCCTCATGCAAACCATTAGCACCTCATTACATCCAGAGCAACACACTTCAGCTTCTGCTCAGCCAGGCAGCAGGTCCAGGATATTTAAGAGATTAAATCTTAAATGTTTTGCATGCACTGATCTGCACTTGTCTCTGGTAACTGAGTGACTGCCTTTCACTGTTCAGGTGAGGGGCATTTAACACCTTTAAAACACTGACTACCAGATGTTTTCCTCTGGGTCTATTTCCATTGATCGCTTTTCCACTGCTGGGATCTCCGTGAGCCTTCGGCCCTTCCCAGGGAACAGAGGATGTGAAAAACAGCATTCCGATATGTGTTTTTATATGGAGCTGAAAGGACAGCCAGCACTTCAATATTTAAATTTTATATAAATGTAAAAAAGTTACACAGATGCTGTGAACATTACCTATGTTTGATGGGGGAGGAGGAATTTGAGGGTATTCAGAATGGAATCACAAACAAAACAGTAACGCAGTGTATTGACAACACATTGGACGTTGACCAGTAACCGTGACCAAAGAGGAATAATCCCACAATAAATCCCCACATGGGGTGTAATCCTGACCACAGAGAAATAAACTCACAATAAATCCCCACATGGGGTGTAATCCTGAACAGAAAGGAATATTCTCACAATAAAATCCCCACATGGGGTGTAATCCTGACCACAAAGGAATAATCCCACAATAAATCCCTACATGGGGTATAATCCTGACCACAGAGGAATAATCTCACAATAAATCCCCACATGGGGTGTAATCCTGACCACAAAGGAATAATCCCACAATAAATCCTCAGGAGGTGTAATCCTGACCACAGAGAAATAAACCCACAATAAATCCCACATGGGGTGTAATCCTGACCACAGAGGAATAATCCCACAATAAATCCCCACATGGGGTATAATCCTGACCACAAAGGAATAATCCCACAATAAATCCCCACATGGGGTGTAATCCTCACCAGTTGATTAGTGATGCCTGTCTGTACCCCTTGTTGGCGCAGTGAGAGTGCATCCCAGAGGGCCAGGCCACGGCTATGGTGCACTGCGCGGCAGCAGTTGAGACAGCAGAGACTTGGCGGGGATTCAGGGACCTCATAAAGCGGCAATTAAAAACTTTCCATTTGGAAGGAAAGAAGATGATTACAAACGGCTGCTATGGCAACTCAAGGAAACATTACAGGATGGGGGAGGGGAGCCGTGGAACGGGCCCGGTTCATGTGAGGAGGCACATGTGTGGGAGACGGCGGGCAGCAAACATCACCTCTAATTCCCGGAATGTCAACATCTCCAAAAGAAGCAGCTGGAATCACCCTCCCCCACGATAAACATTGACCATTCCCTCCTCATGAACAGGGGGCAACACTGGTGCCTGATGCTTCAAATGAACAGCACATGGGCCAGAATGAACAGATCTAAAAGCTGTGATCCCAGAAGTGTTTCTGCTTCACTGCCGTTCCTGATGGGAGCACTCACAACAGTCCAAAATCTATTCCACAAAGCCGTCAATTGATTCTGTGCGCACAAGTCAGGGAAGAGGAATTTGTTTAAAAATATCATACTAAATCTCACACGTAGTACATTTTTTTTTAAAGAGAAGCTTTTACCAGCTAATGTAGATTACATTTCAGAGTCGAGGGCAAAACTCTTTGTGGAATTTCAGGGTACTAGTCCAAGTAATTATTTTTCCACAGAATGCATGAATGATACTTTGAGTGCGGGCAGGTGACTGTCACAGTACTGGGGCGCAGGATGCCGCACTGGACTGCCAGGGCTGGGAGTGGGGGGTGGTTAGTGCTTCTAGCGGTACGCTGTGGTCAGAACCAACGTTACAGGTCACCCTGAAAACGGTGCCAAGCCCCGCTAGGAGCCCGAGGACATGGGCCTGCTCGCTTCAGAAATGGCATCACAGCAGTCAGCGAGATCATGACTGGCGATGTCAGAAAAAAAGAGATGGAACAGAGAAGGGAGAGCAAAGGAAGGGTGTGTGATTGGGGGCGGAGACCTGGGGTTCTGTTCGTGCCGGAGGGAGGAGAAAGGGCGGTCCAAATTGCTGTCCGACAACGGAGAGAATGTTTGTGGCTGGATCTAATTTATCATGAAAAACTTGCGGGGGGGGGCGTGCGGTTGGACGGGGGGGGCGGGGTGGATGGGGTGCACCAGGGCGTTCTGCCGCCTAGCTGCCCGGGAGACCATCCAATAACAGGCTAGCATGCAGGTGGCCGGGAGC
>JAODKF010000046.1:2764000-2782663 GCA_026779585.1 Mormyrus proboscirostris | reverse complement strand
AGCCTCCGCCAAATAGCAGACCCTACCAGCCGCCAACCTACCCCCGCATTACCAACCAGATCACCAACGACATCCAGAACGACCAGAACCTCAAAGCACCACCACCTCTTCCGACCACGTCGAATGGGACAGGTGACCCCCCCGTCACAATCAAGCCCTCAGGTGAGTCATGCCACACCCATGAGAACTTCCTGTCTCTTAGTAGTTATTGAACCAGAGAGAAGGCGGCCGTTTAATACAGACCACCCACCCTGACGAAGAACACAGCAGATGTCCCTGAAACCACATGTCCACATGTCATATTTCAGACCGCACATCAGCTAACTCAGTCGGTAAACGCCACACACTCCCAGGGACTGCGGGTTCATGCTAGAAAGAAAGACCCCCCCAGCAGGGATTTACTGCTGAGATAATCTTGTACTGACAGGCCAGGCCTTGAAATAAGCAAACCTGGAAGCCATCACCCACTTGGGATGGTTTACACGACATGCAACATCTGTCCTGCTGTATGAAAAAAAGTTCCTCTGTAAAGACCAGAGAATTATAATATCCATTATTGTCACTGTACCAGAGCCCAAGCGAAATGTAAAAATGCAGATGACCAGTGGAAAGGATTTGTTTTTCAGCAAATACACACAACTAGCTGCTAATTGCTAGCAAGTTCCCTCGCAACTTGCTTTGGGGTTTCTCTCATTTAACATGTTAGATGTTTCCAAGCTTCTTCTGAAGTCAAACAGGAGAATCGGTGGTCCTGCACACAGAGCCTGACATCGTTTCTTCAAGGGCACAGCACAGTGCAGAGAACCACGGCAGGACAAACAAGATCCTCTGGATGCGGACTCCGAGCTGGTTCTGCCGTAAATCTAGCCGTGATTGGGACTGGGAAGGAACTTTGACACAGTTCGTGCAGAATGTGTAGGAGAGGCCTTCCACGGATCCACAGCTGTGTGCTTTCAACCTCAGCAATAAATTTAAGTATTAAAGACCACCGGTACGGTTGACGACTTAAAATGACAGTGAAATCACTTTAGTAGCGCGAGCGCCTATAAGTAACACATTACACAGAAAGCCACAGCACAGAGGCTATCAAGCACTCCCAGCTGAACCCTTCGTATTGGGGGAGACCAGGCTGCACAATATAAACAGAGGGGGGTGGGGGCACGCATCAGCGAAAGCGCTTTCAACATCAAGGAACTGATGAAGTCATTTACTCCAGCTGGGCCAGGCTACGGCTAGCCGGGCACGCCAACACAAGGGCGGGCGCTCTTTAACGTGGACGACGCGGCTCCAGCTGGGCCAGGCCAGGGCTAGCCGGGCACGCCAACACAAGGGCGGGCGCTCTTTAACGTGGACGACGCGGCTCCAGCTGCAAATGACAAGTGCCCACCGATGCTTACAATGATGACACGTCAGGGATGAGTGTACCGCTTTTATCAGAGTTGCATGCCACGGCTCCAACCACATAGCAAGAAGGGCTACAAACATCAATCGAACAAAGACGCAATGGAGTAAAGCAACTCTGGCAGAGCGCAGGGCCACACGACGCCAGTCTCACGCTGCCCCTATAAACACCCCCTCTGGGGTCTTTCACATCTTCCACCATTTGACTACTCTCCTCTCCAGGGGTCTGCATTTAAGCAATTAAGCCTAGCATTTGTTGCAAGGAAACCTGTTGGGCATTTGCAACCAGATAGAGGTGTTTAAGTAAAGCTAACACTACCAGCTGGTTATCATTTCAGCCTCTCCCATCCCTTCCTCTGCTTTACACTCCTCTCACAGATCAGTTTGTATCCGTCTGTTTCCCTCTCATCCAGCCTGTCAGTCGCGGGCGGTGCCGCCTCAGTCAGCCAATGTCGCCAAGTGGGCCAACCGGCCCTGATAGTCTAACAGTTAGCAGGAAACGAAAGGACGTTAAACCATAGTGAACTTTCAAAGAAGAAAGTTCACCATTTGGGAGGCAGAAGGAGCCTTCAGGGCATCACCCCACCCAGCTCTGAGGTCACGTCACCAGTCACTCATCAAAATACTCAGCATTAAGGAATAATGCAGGCAGGCTGCATGCGAGAGCGATCACAGATCAATACTAAGGCAGGAGGAGTAACAGAGGAGGCGGGAGCTACAGAAGGGGGGCCAGGGAGCGCATCAAAACAAAGTGGAGGAGGGACACTGTGTCCTGGAATCCTGTTAATTACACACAGACCTTGAAGGGCAGTAGAGACAGAACACTTATCCCTGTGGAATCTGCCCCGTCTTAGAGGAGAACAGGACCCTTGCCAGTAGCCCTACTGTTGAGCAGATCACATGGAGGAAGGAGAACTGGGCTAGAGTGGAGACGAGGTGAGACACGACACCCGGGGGATGATGCCTGAAGGCTCTGGTCAGAGAGAACCCACTAAGAAGAACGTCACGAGGAGACACCGGGAATGATCCACTAGGAGATGCGGCTGAAGCAGCTACCATATATCGTCAGTACTGGTCAAAGCTCATGTGGCGCCCTAGGCAAGCTTCACTGCTGGCGCCCCCTGTCTGAGACAAAGTGAAATTGCCTCGGTAAGCTTGCACCTCCTCAGAATATGCTGCCCAAGGCACTGCCCAATGGGTTGAGATTGGGTACCACCCAAACTGTTGGATACGTCTGCTGAGGGTTAATCCCGCTTTGCATTCTCACAGGTACGGTGGGGTGCAGATTTTCAGGGAGATTAAGGAAACAAAAGCAGTTTAAATCAATTAAAGCAAGGCAAAGTGGTGGAATGTAACCCACTGAGCTAATGTCATCCTATCAGACGTCACGCTTGCAGTTTCCAGGGCAACACTTGCAAATAAACAAACCTGCCCAGGCTTGGGAAACCTGAGCGGTAGTTTGTTTTTAAGCAAAGCTGGAGCACGAATGCTGTCCTGTTCCAGAGGTGCTCAGAGCCAAACTCGTCACCTTAAACAGCTACCAATTCAAACGTTTATTTTTGCTGCTAAGCAGGAGTCTAAGTGGAAATCTGAGAAATCAGGGAGTCGCGCTTTCAGCCAAGCTGCTGCCTGCTGTCCGCATGTTTGTGAGCTTCCCCATTAAAAAGATCATGTTTGAAAATCCAACACGCAGCACCCCCTGTGGCCTCATCGGGGAGCCGGTACCGGAGGTGTTTGCCCAAAAATAATCGCTGAAGAGGACGGAGTGAAAGTGCTGCTTTTCCACTTGGGGGGTGACTGTGACTGGGCCACTGTGCTCGTCTCCATTTGTCTTCATATGTCACAGTGATTAAAGATAATTTACAAGACAAATTTACAAGTCCAAAGCCCCCAAAACGCCCTGCTCTTCAAGTCATTCAGAAACTGCTACCAAGTGAGGCACTTGAAGAGGAAATGCGGTATCAGTGAGGCTTATATTTACCTCTATAGATCAAGGCTGGGAATCCCAACATCGATGTTAAAACTTCTGACAGCTCTGCAGCTGCTGCGCTTTCGAACCCAGTCCATCCCCGAGTGTTCATGTGATCATGACACAGACTGCGTCCTTGGTACTGTGCAGCAGATAATATGGTTTTCAAGTTTAAATTGCTGAATCTCATGGAGGCCAGTTGGACAGAGACAGCAAATCCTACTAATATAAATGGCTGGGGAGTCTTATACCGGGGGGGGGAATAATACAGGTGAGGCTTCCCTGCCAGTGACTGGAAGATTGCTGGGCCGAATCTGCTGGGCCTTTAACCACAGCCCCTAACCTCCCAAAATGCTCCAGGGCCGCTGGGTAATTGGGGGAGCCCGTGCTCGGACTCCAAACCTCATTCTCCCCCATCTGTGTGAGTCTCTATGAAGAGCATGATGGTATATGCGAGGAAAAGCATGCTAATGTATTCATGCTCAGACAGATGGCAAATAAAGAATCATTTCGGTGACACTGTCCCTGGCATCACCACCAACGGCAGCCATTAGACATGTGCGTGACTGAGGTTTCTGTCACACACCTGGCTGCTTTCCGGGTTACCTGCTCAGGGATTTAGCAAATCCATCTGGATTAAGTCAGAATCACCCCCCCGGGCTCCTGACAAGGCCTCGGACCCACACAGGAAGGAAAGCCACTTGATGTGCTTGGCATGACGTCCGGGGCTTAAGCTATTGGGAAAACAATCACCAGTACAAAGGCTGGCTACTGAAAAGCAGGATGGATAAAACATCAGCACTGATTTTTATCATCAGGGACATGATTCTGCAGGCAGCAGGCAAGAGACAGAAGCACAGATTATAAGACGCAAGGACCATAAGCATTAACCACACAACAGCCTGTTAGCTGCAATTCAGGTGCAATTGTAGTTGTAATTTCAATAATGTTAGTCTGCCCGGGGAGGGGGGTTCGGGCAGCCAACTGACCTTGTACCCCCAGAGATTTTCTTCTCCCTACTGGGGAGTTTTTGGCTCCTCTCCTCCATCCTCATCTGGCTTTCTTTCTCTCTTTCTTTCTTTTCTTTCATTTCTTTGCCCTCCCTTTCCCTGTTTTGTATTATTCTCTCTTAATGATGTAACGTATCAAAACACATCCATGTGAAGTGAAAAAAACGAAAACCCACAGGATCTGCACATGTATGCAGAGATGCAGAATGCACACACAATTCCGGCAGTTTTGAACAGATCGCGACTTCAGCGACGTCATGCCAGGCTGCTCTCTCGTGTCCCCTGCAGGGCCCTGGAAGGACTGCCTGCGAGCACTGGAGGATGGCCACGACACCAGCGGCATATACTTGGTGAAACCCGAGAATGGCAACCGTCTGATGCAAGTGTGGTGCGACCAGCGACACGACCCGGGCGGCTGGACAGTCATCCAGAGGCGGCAGGATGGCTCAGTGAACTTCTTCGGAAACTGGGAGGTGTACAAGGTGACCATGCAGGAGATGTACAAATATAAAGTAAAGTAAAAACATAAAGACTGTGGGGACAAAATGTCACACTGTGTGATTAAAAACCCCTTACGGGGCAAGTTTTTAAGTCCCTACAAGGGGAAACTCAATTTTATAAAAATCTGTGACTGCAATCTAAAAACTAAAAATGTCAGAGTCTTGCTTTTTGTTTGGTTACTTATGTTTAAGGTTAAGGCTGGGTAGGGATTAACACGAGTTACAGACATGGGGACGGTAAATTGTTATGCAAAAATTTTGAAGCTATAGCCCCATACAGTACTTAACTACCCAGTATGTGATCATTTAATGTAATTTAAGGGTGTGAAGGAAGTCTGCATGCAATTTACGGTTAAAACTAGGGATGCACCGATATTGAGTATGAGTACTCACTTTCTGGTACTCTCTGATACAGATACCAATTAGGACTGGGCAATGTTTTAAAAAACCAATATGCATTATATTGACTTAAAATATTAAGATAAATGATAATATTGAAATCCTCCCACTGCAAAAAAAAAAAAAAGTGAAAGCCTGAACAAAAATACATGCAGACACTGGTAAACAGCCAGTGTTAAAACTTACCATCCAGTGTCGGCCCCGATACCAGACCTGACACTGAGACTAGTATGAAGTATTGATACATCCCTACTTAAAACAAAATAATCGACCTGTGTGTAACCGACACCCAAGACAACGCCTTCGACATATAAGGACCATATGGCATCACCGTCCAGGCCCACCTGATAGTTGGTACCTGCTAGGTCCTAAAACCACTAGTGTTGGATTTTTTACCAAGCTGATGCGTGAACAGAGCTCAGGTCTAATGGAAATATCAGAGCACAAGAAGATCACAGAACCGAGCACAAGAAGTTTATTCGTTGCTCTCGGCACCTAAACTGGGAAATTCAATATAAGAACCAGCTGAACCGCAGCCCAGAGCACAAATGAGGCAGAGCACTAACAAAGCCGCTCCAGAAATGCGAACCACGTGGCAGAGAAAAGCCTGGAAGATGTGGAGTGAGTCTGAGAAGGACCTTCACACGCATCCTGCGATTGTGTCTCTCACCTCCTGTGTTCTCCAGACAGCTGGTCTGTTAGAAATGGCCTTAGCCTTCTTTTTCATGATTACCAATCCCCGTTGGTCATACAGGAGGACCAAGGTTCCTACCTCCTTTATCATGATGGTCACATGACTTGCCTACCTTCAATATCAATCTAGCAGGCCACAGGCTCCGACATAGCAACACCGACAAAACTTTTTCTAGATCCACAGACTCAAATGGCTCTTATGAGTTGTACTCCTTAATACTTGCTTAGGGATGTATGTCAAACAGGTCACCCATCTTAACCTAGATGAGGAATATGGTGCCACAGATTGGGATAGGCAACATGAGAACCTTAACCTCTATTCTGCTCCACAGCAAGGATTTGGCAACATCGACGGAGAGTACTGGCTGGGCTTGGAGAACATCTATTGGCTGACCAACCAAGGCAACTACAAGCTGCTGGTGATCATGGAGGACTGGTCGAGCCGGAGGGTGTTTGCCGAGTACGCCAGCTTCCGCCTCGAGGCTGAGGCCGACTTTTACAGGCTGCGTGTGGGCCGTTACCATGGCAATGCGGGCGACTCCCTGACCTGGCACAACGGCAAGCAGTTCACCACGTTAGACAGGGACCATGACGTATACACAGGTACCTGCAGTGCACCATCTCCACTCCATCCTGTGTGACACAGTATGTCATCAAATATCATAAACTCCCGCACTCCCGACTACACTGTAAAACTCCCCTCAGGCATGCCTGGTCATTCCATTTAGCTGTATTCCAAAATCTGGCATTCTGATATAACTAATGACATAATGTCTTCATGGCTACTCAAGCCTTTGAACTACACATCAGACATACAAGAGTGTGGTTGAAGAGGAAAGACACCAAACTTAAATGGAGCAGTCTGGAGGCAGGATCAGCATTTCTGTTAAGCGTGACAGACCACGTAGGATCCATTAATGTCTCAGTGGGGGTTCTCTGATCTTAACAGCATTTAATAACAGCATTCTATTTCCATACAGGCAACTGTGCCCATTACCAGAAGGGAGGGTGGTGGTACAACGCTTGTGCACACTCCAACCTCAACGGCGTGTGGTACCGGGGAGGACACTATCGCAGTCATTATCAGGATGGCGTCTATTGGGCTGAGTTCCGAGGCGCGGCCTACTCGCTGAAGAAGGTGGTGATGATGATCCGGCCAAATCCCAACACCTTCCACTAATGGGATGTGACCAGAACCAGAAGGTGGCGACTCCGCCATGATCCGGACCCAAGAACTGTCCTCGGATAGTCCGGCTCACTCCGCGTGTCGGCTATCCTTCCGCCCTTTCTTAGGCTTTCGTGTATGTGTTTTATCTTTTGACTTGTGAGGACCTTGCAGTTACAATGACTGAAATTACTCGCACAGGGGTAACAAAAGCAGCACGGACTGTGGGTAGGTACCTGGAAGGGAGTAGGAAAGAACAACAAGAATAGAGTGCTGATATGGAGACGCAGCCTGAACAAAGACCATCCCCCCGACAAGAGCGTCAAGCCAAAAGTCAGCTTTGTCCTCCTATCACAGGGGTTAGCGAGAGACAAAGAGCAGGGACTCCACCCAGAGTTGGAGAGCATAGGTTTGACTGGAATTACTGAACACTCATTCAATACACAATTAATAACCCCCCCCTTTCCTTCCTAAGACTTGAAAAGCAAATGGAAAGGTGGGGGGGGGGGGCAGTGTTTGTAACCTCTAAGCCTGAGGTGAACATCAAAGGTTTGAAAAATCCTCAAAGAAACACAACAGAGGAACAGGCATCCACTCCGCAAACCTTCAAGGGTCAGAATCCTCTTTTTATGGGCAAGTCGGCTTAGCAAGTAGATTTTCTGTTCATGTGAACAACAGTATTTATTCGCAGGAAAGAAGGCAATTTAAGTATCTCTCATTTTTTAATAAACTCAGTTATTTAGCATATAACAACCAATTCAGCAGAGAACATTGCAGCAGCCACACAAGTCACCTTCGAGGACCCAGCTGGCAGAGACTGAATAATGGCCAAGGCTGACTGGAGTTAGGAGGAAGTTTTTCAGTGTGATGTCTGTTGGCCAACAAGTTTGTTGTCCTTAGTGCTCCAGAATGCTTGGATATGAAACAATGAAATATCCAAAAGGAAGACCTCATCTGGGGTGGGGGGAGGGAACACTGCTGAAATCCAATATCCCCCCCAGACCCCAGTCACGTACTCAATTTATGGCTACAGGGAACATCGCAAGATACGACATCCACTGCACTGCAGCCTCTGCTGTGTGTTACAATAGGTTACTTTTGATGGGGGAAATATTTTAAATTATACCCAAGTGTCTTCACCACCATATGTACTGTATAAATTTCAAAGCTGATCTTGTTTGAAGATTTAATGTCTTGTGTATATAATAGCCTTATCATTAAAATAGGGTTTAATATAAACGTGTGAAATCATGTGTAAGACTGATGATCATTATAACAGAGTATCTACAGAAAACTACAGTCTACTGCGGGATCGCAGTATACTTTCTAGTTTAGTTGTTATGGACAAATTGTAAAATGGAAATAAAGACTTTACCACAGATGAAAACAGGCTTACATAAAAGTCACCTCCGAAAAGGTCAATCAGAATTTCTGGAGTAAACATGTGAGCTTTATCGTGATTGGTCAGTTACAGCTCACATACACAGACTACAGACAGTGATTGGTGGCAGGACTGAAGTGGGTGAGGTCATCATACAAGCACAGTCTGATGTGAGTAATGGTTTTTCCCTCACAACATTCAGCAGAACACACACACACAGTCAGATTCAATTACTTATAAATGTGACTTAAATACCCCTGTACAGAGAACAGCCACAAGACCAAAACAAACATTCGCTGGCCAAGACAAACAGACTGCCATTACGATGTCAGGGCTCCCCCAGGTCCTATGAACCCCTGTGTAAGCTATATCACTGATCCCGATTGCAAACCACAGCTGAAACCGCTCACCACTCATTTTACGTAGAATGTCCCCCCCAACCTGACCCCATTCAATTTCAGCTGAGATTTCGCAACACGCCCAAGAGTTTAAGTGCTAGAGGGAATGACAGGTGGCCATTTTGATGACTCTGTTTGTAGCATACTGCCGGAAATACTCCCAGGACACTATTAGGGAAGCCGTGATACTGGTGACAGACCATTGAGGCAGAGAGGCCTGCCAAATCGGGAACGTGAGCGCATCTAGCTCATTGGGGCAGAAGAACTTCAGTATGGGAGGTATTTTCTGCAGAAAATAAAATGAAAACGATAAAAAGAAAATACAAATCTCCACTTTTCCATTTAGTTTCCAAAGTCTGTGCGCAAAAATGCTACAAAAATTAAAATTAAAATTAAATAGCACCATTTGCTTTTTCATTTTCCACTCATGTATGAGTCAGATGTGAAAAATTAAAAAATAATATTAAAAACCCTTTTTGTCTTTTTATTTTCCAATTTGACTTTTCATTTTCAAGTTCATACATGCAAATATATGTTAAATCGGAGTGGGGCAGTGGGCGGAGCTACGGATCACTGCTGCGCAGGATTTTTGCGCACAGACTTTGAAAACTAAATGGCAAAGTGGAGATTGTATTTTCTTTTTATTTTTTGCAGAAAATACCTCCCATACTTCAGGTCATGTGGGGCCCACATGATTCAACTCTTGATCCTAGATTAATTCTAAATGGCAATGCTTTGTTTAAAAGGAAGCGACCTTACTTCACAAAGCCTCATCAGCCTTAATTAGACGATGAACGCACTGATGATAAATGTGCCCCCCCCAGTTGAGTATACAACACCATTGTGCTAAGAGATTTTTGCCTCCCCTACCCCAAAAGTACACTACCCACAAAATCAGTGTTTGAAATCAAATTAAAAGCCACTGATCAACTGATTAAGATGAAAATCATCCGGTTTAAATTGACTGACCTCTACCTACCACCCATAATCATCCCCCCCCCACCCCCCATCACCCCATTTAGTCACCAATGCTGCTCGTCCCTCATGCAGGACAGCAAGCAGATGGCACAGACTCACAGCGGCAACCCTATGCCAAACGCTCTATTCGGGGAGGATAGGACAGGACATGGATGGTTTGATGCACACTTTGGTGGCAGGAATTCCTGATCCATAGAGACATGCAGCTTGAGGAGTGGGGGACCCTCGTCCAGACTACAGGATCTGAAATATCTAACCCAACAAAGCAACTTGATTAATGACATCACGACTCGCCAACTGAAGCCATACCCGTGTGCAGCAAGAGGAATCCCTCCAGACCAGAGCCAAACCCACACAGCTCTGCACCTACAGGAAAATCAAACCGTCCTATGGTGAACATCTGAACATGTCTCCGATGGGACACCAGTCCATTGTGGGTACAGCCCTAATTGTCCTTAAAACATCAAACCCATTTGGAGGAGGGTTGTGTCACATCCTGTCCCTCAGGAACATCACACTCTTGCTTACTGCACATGCTGCCCTGCCCCCTGCTGGACAAACAGGGAATCTAAGAAAGCAGTGACCTTCTCCATAACCCAGGAAGGTCATTAGAAAGGAGGCTGCCAGGTCTCCCGCGGTTCTCCCTCAGACCAACACCCTCCGTGTAATACTGAGTCAGGGCTCTATGCCATTTACATTATCTGCAGTTTTATATCTCAATCTCCACAAGGACACATCAGCTGGAGTGAAATTAACTGCTTAGCACCAAAATGACCGTACTGTACAGCTCTGAGAGAAGAGTTACTGGAAGATATGGAGCAAGTTTGAGAAGGACCTTCACATGCATCCTGATATTGTGTCTCTCGCCTCCTGTATTCTCTACTTTAATCAAGATTTCCATCAATGTGGTAGGTTCTCTGAATCTCACACTTGGAGTGTGCAGACTTTTTACGGGCCCTACCACTACAAATATTCCATGGGGGGGGGTTACAGAAAATTCCACCTGTTTGATCAGGAGCCAGATTGATAAAAAGAAAAAAAAAAACACTGAGAATTTAATTAGCTCTGTATTGAATTTCTATTTACCCAATATTTACACAATAGTGCCTGTGCTTCACAGCACCAGGTTTTATGCTTTTCAGCACCGTTAAAAAATACATAACCCCCCTTAATAAAGGTGAAATGCCACAACTTTCACTCCATGCAGCTCCTCAGCCTCTGCTTCTGGTCCCCACCAGGTCGAATTTCATCCCAGAGGGTCCAAAGAGCCATCAAGCCACAAATCTCAGCCACTAAGAGATGGTGATGTAGCATCCATTAGCCTTCCTGAAAACATCCCCCCCCCCCCCGTTGACACTAGGAGAGAGAGCCGAGAAGAGGCCTTGTATATGATTAAAGTGTGAAAAAGCACACGTGTGTCTGTATCATGAGGTCCCGGAAGACCATGGCCTCAGGGCGGCAGTGCAGGCCCCCAAAGCCGGCACAGGGGGTGACATTTCACACCACTGCAAAGCTGAGGAGTCGCCATGGGGATTTCCTAAAACACCGCAAGCCGAAGCAGCGTCCATTAGCGGGGGGACGAGTCTCGACCGGAGGGGAGGCCATAGTCACGTTTCTTTCTTTTTTTTAAAAAAACCGGTTGATCCGTTCCAGACCACATAAGTCAGAAACACTTCCATGATCTGACAAATGCTCAAAGTGAGGGTTCTGCTTAAGCTCAACCGGTAGTAAAATGAGGCCATAGCCAGCTCATGGAAACATGGAGGTCTCCAGCAGACCGCAGATGATCAGAGGGACTGGGTTTGGAGGATGGACCACCCAGGAAACACTCACCCAGGTAGGGGATGCATGGAACCATCTTCAGAGAGCGGATGTACTCCCGCATGCGCGTGTAGTTCTCCTCCTTGGAGGTCAGGTAGTCCAGCTTGTCCAGAGTGGCCTTGTCTTTTCGGCTGATTAGCTGAGAAAGATGATCAAACAGCCGATCAGATATTCAAGCCCACTAACCAATCAAATTCTAATACACTATAAAAACCGTGGAGTGGAGATAGCTTAAAATATCATGGCAACATGACGAAACAGATGTTTTAGACTTCCAAACTTAAAGAAACATAGTTTAGTCTAGCTTTTAAGTTGGGAAAACTCAAAAATTTGTCACATGACGTTGCCTTGATATTTTAAGTTCTCTTTATTTCACATTTTTATAGTGTATAAACGGCTCTGCACCACTGATGTATTCTAAATATAAGAAGTCAGAACTATCTTCTAGTTATTGTTGTCTATTATATTATTTATTATTTATATATTATATATTATTTATTGTGTTGTTTATATAATGTTGTGTTTTTTGTACTGTTGTGCTCGAGAGACACCATCGGCCGGAACCAAATTCCTTGTATGTGTTCGCTCACATACTTGGCCAATAAACACGATTCTGATTCTGATTCTGATGCTATTTTACATGTATTTATTCATCGGTAAATATGATTTTTTTTTTTTATATAAGAAACTTCCCCATGTGAAAAAAACAGGAGACATGGCAAATTTACTCAAGTCATAATCGTCATCTGTACTTCAATGTCAGGTACTGCTAACAGCACAGTGCTAATTCAGCATGAATCCTCTATGGTAGGGTTCCCTAATTCTGGTCCTGGAGGGTTCAGTCTACACCACAGCTTGCAGATTTCCCAAGTCAAACACATCTCATTCAGCTCACCAGCTCATTGCCAGGTTTAGTAGGGAAATCTGCAGACTGTGGTGCAGACTGAACCCTCCAGGACAGGATTTGGTGATCCTTGCTCTACGGAAACACCCTGCTTGGATTCCCAAAAGCATATTGCATTTGCCCCATGCCGCTAGGTAAACATGACCACACAAGCCTTCTCTCATTGCATCCCAAAAGAAAAAGTGAAAATCCCACAAGCCAAAAACAACAGCTGTGAAGTCCTGGTCTCTGGGAGTATGTGATTGGCATGTTTTGAAAGGGACACGTGGCGCCCCCTACGAATACACTGACACAGTCCTCTTGCTAGGCAAATAGCAGCAGTCAGCAGTATGCACTCCTCAGTTAAGAACTGCACACCGCATAGAGACTACAGATTTAAACTATGCCTTCAGAGTGGAACAGCAATTCAAATCAGAACCCTCAATATGGAGGAACTTAAATCAATAACTGTCCGGTTGCAGTTTGCTCCGACGATGAGCTTGAATCACTTGCCCTCTCTTATGCACGCTCTGACAGCTTCAGCTACTGCGCTTCAAAACCACCATGATCCCTATTCCCAAAGTCCCGAGGCTTAACGGTGACCTTCATGGTTACAGAACAGCCACCCAAACCTCTGTGCTGATGAAGGTATTTCAACATCTTGTTACAGAACAGAACAGATGTACATTACTCATCCATGTAAGGAAATTGTGTGCTTTTCACACATCATACACACAGGCAGTAACTCAGGCCTGGTGAATGAGTCCGGACTGGATATTGTGTTGACAAGCATTAGATCACCACAAGGCTGTGTGGCCCCTCCCATCTCTTTATCCATGATCAAGTCTTAGAATTGCACTGAGAGAATCATCAAATATGCGGCTACACCATCATCATTGGTCTCAAGAAGGAATCAAGAATAGAAGTATAGTGTAACTATATTCATCTCCATGGGGAAATTCTCTCTTCTCATACCCCACCTTGCTCTCCATGAGACACACATACAGGTGAGAGCAAGTTCGGGGGTCAGAGCACAGGGTCGGCCAGAGCGCAGCAGCCCTGGAGCTGGGGGTTAAGGGACTTAAACATTCTGCTGGCCCCAGAATTCAAACCAGAGACCTTCCGATCACAGGCATGGAGTCCTTTCCCACCAAGTCACAATCCTAACACTGACTCCGGTGTTGATGTACGAGATTGTTAAAGATGCAGGATTTCAGCGTGTGTTTTGTGAAGCAAGATTTCTTGCTTAGCCGGATAACTTGTTGGATTGAATGTAGTCTAGGCTAAATGGACTTCATCTTCGTTCAGTTACATTTAACCCGGACTACCTTATATAGTGATAAATTATCCAGCTAAGCAAGAAATCCTGCTTCATGAAACCCCCTAAGACAGACTAACGAACAGGCGTCAGCGACAGCGCTAATTAAACAGAGAGCTGCTAATCGCGAGTGTGCCAAACACACACTGTTCGTCTGGATTCATCATTTGCTTAGCATTGAACTACTTAATACTTCTCTAAAGAAGAAAGCAGGTCCCTCAGAATCGTTGACTGTTCAGCAGGCAGGTTTTAGTCATGGATCATTACAGCTGCTTCTTTCTGGGGAAGGAGAGGTGGGTGGGGAGCTTAATCGTCCCCAGGCCACCCCGGTCTAAACTTGAAATCTCTCGCATGCAGAAACGGTCCAGCCGCAGTCCTCTGGCACCATCACCTCCTCGTTACATTCTGTGCCATTGGCCCAGAAACCATGACTCCAGCGCCTTCTCTACAATTATATTCTGCTCTGCGAAGTGTCTGAGGCCTGGTGGAAACCCAAAGTGACAGCCAGCTGACTTTAAGCAGACAGTTTCGCAGAGTGTCTGGGCGAGTGGAAATCCAACCCCAGGTGTCAGGAACCAGAGACAACACCACGGCTGGGCCTCTACCCAAAGAACCAGAGGGAACACCATGGCTGGGTTTCTACCCGAGGAACCAGGGGGAACACCGCAGCCAGAGCTCGACCCAGGGAATCAGGGGGAACACCGCGGCGGGTTTAATACCGGAGGGACCAGCGGAGCTTTTCAGTGACCTATCGGACAATGTGAACGAATGTGAACCAATGTGAATGGGGGTTGTATCGTAAGGCTCGAACAAAAAGCCTAATTCATCGAAGAGACGAAAATGTATGTTGTACGCGTACGTTCATACTCTAAACAGCCTTATATGGAAACTGCTGGATGGACACTGAACTGCAGCAATACCAACTCCAAGACTGACTGTACAGCAGTACACCTGGATGTCTCACCTTTATTTGTCTACATGTCTATATGTTTATTTATTGATAGCATATTTTTATTTCTTCTATGTCTGGGGCATAACGGTGGCTCTGAGACTAGGGATCTGTGCCGGCTGCTGGTTTGAATCCCGTGAATGCTCAGAGTGATTCTACTCCACTGGGCCCTTGCACAAGGCCCTTAACCTGCTATTGCTTTATTCTGGGTATGATGTTAATCTACATCCAGCCCTGTAAGGAGGTCCTCCAACTTATAGGGAAAATTTGGGGGTTGGTGGCAGGATTGGCGCTCCAGCCACAGGGGAAATAAAACCTCACATTGTTCCATTCAAACTAGTTTGGTGCTGAGCTATCATCTGCCACATGGCTGCATTTAGGCTCTCATTCCTGAGGTAGTTTG
Organism: Mormyrus proboscirostris; assembly: GCA_026779585.1. Taxonomy (NCBI): domain Eukaryota; kingdom Metazoa; phylum Chordata; class Actinopteri; order Osteoglossiformes; family Mormyridae; genus Mormyrus; species Mormyrus proboscirostris. The sequence goes on along the minus strand of JAODKF010000046.1, from coordinate 2,767,395 downwards.
TCATGTGGTGGGTGCAGCAACGCACTGTAATCAGTGCAAGCTCCTTACCTCTATGTCGAGTTTGTTTTATTTGCTTTTATTGTATGCTAATTTGTATACTTAATGCCACCACCTGCACCAAAACAACTTCCTTGTACTTGTCAAATCAAAGAATGCTGATTCTGATTCTTTTCTCTCTGTAAAAGGACAATGTAAACTCTACATACTAGAAGTGTTAGCCAAGCATTACAGCTAGCAAAAAAGCAAGTTATACTCCATGCTTGCAAAGAAAATGAACGAAAAACAAATGCACAAAGATGCCGACTTACTTATCCAGGATTATGATCAACAAAGATGGATCTAGTTGCTGCGTCCGAAGATGGCAACACAGATTTCCTCACCACTGAGACCGGTGTGAGGCAGTGGCACATCCTCTCCCCCTTCCTCTTCCTTTTAGCCATCGACTTCCCTATGCAGATCGCCATGGAACAAGAAGGGTCTGGAATACCCTGGCGACCACCAACACGCCTGACGGATCTCGATTTTGCCGATGATATCACTCTCCTCGCCGATACCAAGAAAAACATAAAAACGATGACATGGAGTTTGGAGCGAGAAGTGGCGAAGGTTGGGCACAGGATAAGCGGAACTAAGACCAAGATCATGAGGATTAGATATGTGGCAGCAAACGACCCCGTCATGGTGGGACAACAATCGCTCGAAGAGGTGGGCAGGTTCACATACTTTGGTAGCGTTCACATGAGCGACGGAGATGCCAACCATGATGTGGCTCGCAGAGTACGGTATTCGCTACGACCAATCTGGTCGACCCAGACTATTGACATCTGAGTAAAACCGCAAGAAGACTCAACGTCGCACAACAGCGGTGGTTGCAAGGAATCCTGTGAGTCTCCTACCGGGACCATGTTACCAACTAAGATTCACTGCCCAACTGCCACCCGCCCTCTCAATGACAACTTGACTGAGCAACGCATGCGCTTCGGAGGGCATATCCTCCGCCGACTACCTCTACGTCTGCCCAGATTCGCCATCACCTGGGCGCCCCCAAGAGGAAGACGCAAACAAGACTGCCCCCGAACATCATGGTGTCGGACTTTCATTGACAATCTGTGTGCCCTAAACATCATAAGGGATGAGGTTGAAGCAGCCACGGTCGATCGCTCAGTGATCAGTGGGGGGGGGGGGGGTTTCTTTGGAAAAGGAGGCTCGGAACACATCTGGCACCATGCCACACATGATGCATGGATGGATGGATGGATGGATGGATGGTTGGTTGGTTGGTTCTCATTCTAGAGGCTCCAACCTTTCCTGAAATGCACCCACTGCCTCAGCAGACATGGGCAGCTCACTGTACAGCTAGGTCAATTCCGTACTAGCTCACTGAAAGGAGGATATTTGAAATGTCCCTATTACCAATAAAGCCAGCATGATTCACACTATCCCCCCCCCCCCCACGAGGTGGGGTAAATTAATCCAACAGGTGTGTGAAAGCGAGAGGGCCAGAAAAATCACCCACGGTCATCGCCCACAGATTCGACCTGCGGTTCCAATATGAATGGTGTGTGAAAATCCCAGAGGCATCCTGCACGCCTTCTGCAGAACACAAACACGCTACTGTGGCCGTTTGAGAGATTTAAACTTAACAACCCGTGGGCCGTTTTCTGAGAAGCAGGATCGAAAACGGCCCCAGTGGAGGAGGCCGGGACTTAAGGAAAGGGGTTCCTAACTCCTCAAGTGTTTTATTGGTCTCATTCATAATAGCTGCTGAGCCAGAGGGAGATTGGAGGGGGTTATACTGGATACTGAATCGTGGGAGTTGGTCTCCCCACATCTGGAGCGATGACAGCGATGAAGCGGACGCCCTGTCCATCAGCGTGTCCTGCCGATTTCTGTCTGTAGAAGCTCACTTTTGACTTCCTGATGGCCCAGGAAGTCAATAAATTACAAATGTGCATTACATGCCTGGCAGACCAAATAAAGCGAACACTGATAAGAGAACATCGAGGACCCCCCCCCAAAGGATCCCCATGTGGCAAAATGAGAGCAAATTATACCCCAGAAAAGTAATCAACATGCATGCTAGAAAAAAGGCCATTTTGCTTAAAGGAAATAAGAAACACTCCCCAAAACACGTGTGTTGATGTGGCGTTCAGACAGACTGTCACGGCGCTGCAGCTTCACAGACAGTCACTTCCTAATGGAAACGGCAGCAAGGAGAACGTGCATTCCTCTGCAGCAGGAAAGAGCCTTGGGAGCCAGCAGAGAAGACACAGACAGTCACCCCTGTCCTCGGAAACACTGAAGGTGTCCACGTATTCACTTTCCCATCTGGAGCTGCACTGTTTCTGAGCGATCTCAGACCATCTGGGACGGGCAAACACCGAGAAAAACCTCTCAGACATGTCGGCTATCTGGGGCCCCTTCAGCTCAGGACGCGCAAATACCCAACTCCCGCAACTCACACTGCGAGAAAATCCACAGCGGACGAGAGAACGCGGCCTCTCTCTGCGCGACGTGTGTGACAAAGGCCAGGCTTCCGGAAACAGCGCGGCAGCGAGTCGGTGCTGGCCCGGAATCGCCCTTCCTGAGATACCAATTAGCAGCTGAGCCCTGTCCTGGGTCCGTGTCGAGACCGGCCAACGAATCTGACAGATACCGGCCGGGAACCAAGCCAGCATTAAGGGGCAAGACCCATGGTGACCCACAGACTTTTGGGAAAAACATAAGCAGACAAAGAATTCCCAACATCGGTGTTTATAAAGTACAATAGTGTGTGTGAGGTAAGGTGGAGACTCAGCGCCATTTCTGCTGAAGCATTTTCCCAGAAACAGCAAGTTCAACATAACAGACAGCACTGACCCTATACTGACCCTTGGATTCAAGTGAATCTCAAATAAAGGAAGCTGCAGTTCAGTGGGCTCGCTCCTGCCAATAGGCTTTTTAAAAAGGCAGCCTCATGGAGAGAGACCTGTCAGGTGAGGATACTGAAAAGAAAAAGTACCAGCAGCACTGCATTCAGTCAGAAGTTAGCAGTTGCAGTGAAGGCAGCACAAACGGAGGGGCAGGAACAGCGAGTGTGCCATGCATGGCCACGGCCTCGTCCCCAACCCGGCCTGCCGCCACTCGAACCCGCATCCGGCGAGCCGCCCTTACCGCCCAGGTCTTGCTGAGCCTGAAGATGGGAGCGCTCTGCAGGGCCGACACCACAGACACCAGCGAGTGCAAGTTGTTCAGCTCCAGGAGTTTCTGCGAGGAGGAGAAGATGGGTCACCAGAGAGGCGGTGTGACACTCCCAAACCCCCCCTGCCCTAACCCTAACCCCCCCTTCCCTGTGATGTTCCTCATTGTCAGTTACATGAGCCACCCACCTCACCCCCCTAAAACAACTGCTGCCC
>JAODKF010000046.1:2753416-2763987 GCA_026779585.1 Mormyrus proboscirostris | reverse complement strand
CCCCCCCACCCCCCCCCCCCCCCCCCATTTTCAAATCTGGGGGGGTAGTAAGTATCAGGTTGCTCATGACCAGTGACATCCTGCTGATCTGGAGAAGCTCCTCTAGCTTCACCTGGGGAACACGGTGGTCCCGTTCAGAGACAGACAGGGCGGCTTGACCTGCCAGCCCATTTTCTGGCCCCACCCCATGCCGGCCTATGACGTCGCGGCTCCGCCGCAGCCCAAACTCGATGGCCCAGAGGAACATTTTGTTTCTGCAGTCTGGAGGAGGGCTGGAGGTGAAGGTGGCCATGCTGCCAAGCGTGAAGCTTCAATACGGAGCAGAGCAACGATCATTACAGCTGCAAACCACACGTTTTTTTGTCACATACAAACATTCAGAGACGCTTGCTAAATGTATAGACCAGGGAGTCTCTCTGAAGTTCGACGCAGCAGGAGTCCGACCACGACAACTGCTACATTTCAAAGAATTAACAGCAGGTTGAGGGCCCAGGCACTGCAGAGAAAAGTGCCAGAAAAGAATGCACATGTAGATATTTCCCATCTACTAGAGGCGCAAGGTCACAGACCAGTCACTGGTAGGGAAAATTGTATTCTGCCTGGTGAAGGTAATCAGGAAAGTGCCAGAGAGAAGCATGTACATGTAGATAATTCCATAATCTAATAAAGAGACTCATGTGTTTTTAATTAGTTGATTAGAGTGTGACCTACGATATTCCACAAAAAATCTTAGGCAGTCAAAGAAAATGACATTTAAAATTATCTTTATGTTTGTATAAAACAATGATGACTGTCAAATTATCAATTTCTACAATTTCAAAACCAGTCTTCAAGTCTCCCCAGTATTTGGCAGCACCAATCCAGCATACTCATGTATTTTTTGACTCAACCACTAGCTCACCTTGTTTGGCTGATCAATACCTCTAGCTAACCAATTAATTGAACCAGCCATGAAATTTAACAAATACATTAAAATGGCTTGGTGCTCCTGAGGAGAGGAGCTCTTCAAGTCATCCTACTAGTTATCAGTAACTTTTTAGAGAACAGAAGACATTCTTGTTAGTTTTTGTTGTGTTGCTCTTAATTTGTATGTATTTCATTGTTAAATTCTGTTTTTGTCTGAGCAAATATACACTTGTTGTCTAGATAAATAGCACAGTACTGTATATGCAGACAGGCCAGTAAGGACCAAGAGCGTTAAAGGAGATTTTAAATGGTTGCAAGAGGACACTGGTACACCTGCGAACAAAGTGTGTCCTCTGAGTCCCCTGAGGTACCCAGGTACGGACGATGACAGACTGACGCATCCTGTTCCATAACATTCCTCCTGAAGGACTAATCCATCCGCCAGATATGAAGCGCACTCATTGATCCCACTGTACACCTAAATGACATTTGGGATCATCTTCACCTCCAGCTAAATCTCCTAATTCCATGCGTCAGCATTACAGGGACATCTGGGCATATGAGAGAAGATCTGGAACTTTCCAAAATAAAAATGTGAAAGAATTAATAGGTCATCCCACTATTTATTGGTGCCGGTCCGTCGGCCAAAAGCTCCACACCATTGATTAGTTCACTGCCAGAACGTTCCAGCACAAACCGGAAAAAAAACAAATGGGAATTTCTTAGGGCAGATGTCGAGTCCAGTTAAACGCTTCAATAGCAATTAATCGCAAATGTGGTTCTTGTGCACTTGGCCGCAGGATCGGAAAGAGAGGAATCTTTTTTTTTTGGGGGGGGTTGCGATATTAACCATGCACTGACCCCTTTTGGTCCACGTGGTTTTGTCAAAAAACGTAAGGCATCCCGAAGGGCCACACTGACGGGGATCTCCTCTTATCTGAGATACTGCTCAGCTCTGTGATCACCAGTACTCCACAGTCATACCCCTAGCGGACAGACGGGAATGTGCCGTTTGGTCATTTTACATGGTTCTTCCTGACGAGATAAGTGCCCCCCCCCCATGCTTCACCTAAGCTGCCCCAATCAGCCAAAAATCTGTGACAAGCGAACACTTCCGACAGATCCGGTATTCCCAAGTCCAAGGGGGGAGCGACGCAGGCCCAATTCATGGTGCTGAAGGCCAACAGCTGAGACACACTGAAAGAACCCCCCCCCCCCCAGACGTACAGCAAGAGTCAGCAGCTCACTGCCGTGGTGGGGTGTGTGGGGGGGGGGTCATTCAAATGTTATCACTTGTCGGGGTCAAACTGTCACATTAACACTGTGATTCCGAAACTGCGGCAGATGCTGATGTCACTTCCAATCTGCAATTGTCCTGACAGCAAAGTCAAGCATACCATACCAATGGTGATGTTAAAGGTTTGTGCAATTATAACTGCATTGGGTGTGTTGCCATTATCTATATCTTGAATCAGGGGCGCCGCTAAGGGGGGGAAAGTTGGGACAATTCTAAGGGCCCACGCCCTTTAGGGGCCCCCAGAGATCTGTATGTTTTGAGCGGAATGGGTGTGGTAGGGGGGCCCAACCTCATATTTTGTCATAGGGCCCAAAATTGCTAGCAGCGCCCCTGTCATGAATAATCATTGCCATTTAATCAGATCATCATGCTTCAATGTCAGGAGAGATTTCCACACATTAGTAGCTCCAGAAGTTCTAATTATCCTGTCCTCCATAGCTATTCAATTTTGTTTCCATTGCAGTTCAGTGAATTATGTTTGCAAACTAGTTTTTCGGCTTGCCACAAAACCACCTCAAGCAAATTTAAAAACCTTTTTATATATTATTTGAGGTTTTTTTCAGTCCTTTGACAATCTTCAAAATGTATAAAATCTAGGTTGGCCGGTGGCTTCCTGTGACAGATGAAGTTATAAGGCTTGGTCCTCACTCCTCTCACATCCCTGCTGAGACGCAACACCGCTCTGACTACAGCATTGACGTGAAGGAGGGATTCGACCCAGCCACATCCCACTAACCCGAACCCGGCCACATCCCACTCACCCGAACCCGTCCACATCCCACTCACCCGAACCCGGCCACATCCCACTCACCCGAACCCGGCCACATCCCACTCACCTTTGCGATTTTAACGAAGTGACTCAGAATCTCGGCTCGTATCCTCAGGGTCTGAGCAGTCAGGATCTCCCTCACCACCCAGAAGCTGACCTGCATGAAACACATGGATGGAATGGGAAGAAAAAATGAGAGGATGCCCGACTTGACATTTCTTCTTTTCGCATAATCGCATCATGCTCTCCTCTGAGACATACACAGGGCATTTCTCAAAATACGTACTTGACCGTACTTGTGTACCTGCTTTATATCATCATCTTCCATTGCCAATGACCAGTTCCAAGACTAAGAACAGCAGCACGGGCACAATAAAAATCACCGGATGTTGTTCATGCGCCGCCCTAAATATCAAGGATATACTGTTTGCATCCTCACCAAACGAGACCAATCCCATGATTCATTGCTCCCCAACTTTGTTCTTGGGAGGCGAGATACCAAGACTGATCTTGGTATTTAGAAACACACATGATCTGCCATTTGACTGGTAGTGGGGGGGGTTTAAAGGCCTTGGGGGGGTTTAAAGGCCTTGGCCGAAGGGCCCAATGGACATTTGACTGACAAAACCCCGTCACTGAGCCAGACTGACAGCAGCAAGGAAGGAAAGGGTGACTGAGCCGAGTCACATGTTCACACAGCGAAGTGAGTCGTATACGCGATACAAAGACGTCTGACAGGGACATGGGGAGCGGGGGGGGCTAAAACAGGATGCGTGCGGGGACCCCTCAAGTTACGTGTAAATATTTATCAAAAAACGCAAATCGCACATGTGGAGGGTGTGCAGGCAGAGGATGCGTCACGGGTCTCACAGACCCCTAAGTCCAGCTATGCCACAGAACTATGGGGTGTGCAGTGTTACGGTCGCCGCTTCAAATCCGGTGTTCAGCAGAGTGATGTCACCGGTGGGCGCCTGAGCAAAGGCCTTTAATGCCCAATTCAGCCGCTCCTGGGATACGGTCTGACCATGTACCCTGTGTCACCAGTGGGCGCCTGAGCAAAGGCCCTTAATGCCCAATTCAGCCGCCCCTGGGATACGGTCTGACCATGTACCCTGTGTCACCAGTGGGCGCCTGAGCAAAGGCCCTTAATGCCCAATTCAGCCGCTCCTGGGATACGGTCTGACCAGCTTTCTCCATGGACAGCTCTGGTCTCCACAGAAAGCAGCACTGCAAACGTCAGATAGGCAAACCTGACATAGGAGTGTTAAGCTCGCTGACTGAATGTCTATCCATTCATACCCAAAGCTTCCCTTTAAGGTTAAAGCTCAAAACCCAGCCTCAAAGAACACTTGCTCAAATAAAGACTAATCTTCAATAAAATAATTCAAACTTTAAAACCGATACATATCAGAGAGTGAGACTTTTTACCTATAATCATGTATCAATCCCTGGGAATGATGTAAATAAGTAAGTAAATCCAAACAGTACAAAAAGGCTAAAGGGCTTAAAGAGCTGGACAGACACACAATCCAGCAGAAATCCCAGCTCTGCCTCCACCCCCGGCAAACAGGATTCTGGAGTCACCCTTCAACACTGAACCCAATCTGAAAAGCTACAAGGGTACTGTCAAGGCCCCGCGATCACACTCTGTCATGTCAGCATGACCCTGGTTGTGCAAGTCCTGAAATTTGTCAGAAGTTATTTGCATTGTGAAACACAAATCCCAACATAACCATAGTTACTCATAACACAGCACCAAACAGAATAACTGAAATAACAACAGGCTTCAATACAAAAAATAATAAAATCAGTCACCCTACATTTGTTTTAAAATACTGGATTTGTTTTTTCAAGTAACCATTTATTTATCATACACTTTTATTCGAAGTTATGTAACAATGAGAGAGCGGGGTCAAACAGTCCCTGGAGCAATCGGGGGTTAAGGGTCTTGTCCAGGGTCCCAATGGCTCAATCACTCTACTAAGCCTGGGATTTGAACTGCCGCCCTTCTGATCACTGGCAGAGCCCCCTAACCTGCTGAGCCTCACTCCATCCCCAAAACCCCACAGCAATTCATATTCCCAGGCAAGTACATACCAGTTCCAACTAAGCTTCTGAGATTGGGCGTACTCAGGGAGCTATGACCGTAAAATTACTCTTCATCCTAATATTGCCCAAAATTAACATCAGAAGACCATGAAAAGGACATGCTACAAGCCAACCACTGTAACCAGGAACATAAAGGCCAGCCTCTGCTGTGGTTAACTACAGAGAATTACACAAACAGAGCCTGAACATCAAGCAGAACACACCATTCACTGCTTGGCTGGAAAGCAATCATTATCAATAAAACCTAATTGCTCTATATGGCATCTCAAAGATAATTTTCTTACTCTGGCTTAACATAGCATATATCCAAACAAAATCCAAGAAAATGTGCATGCAACATAAATGAATTCACAGTTATGGTTTCTTAGGATTAACATGAGCCAGGTTTTGGGGGCGAGCAGAAGAATGCAGTGAAACTGGCCATGGAGAACTGGCGATGGACAACAGTGAGAGAGTCTGCAATATAGAGCCTACAGCAAAATGACAGAACAAAACAAGAAAGAAATGGCTTTTATGCTTGTCTCTGCTCCACACTGGGAAAGTGGGATACTCATCTTGTGAGACCACATTTCTCTGTGGTTAAACGTTCTTCAGAAATATGGGCCTTACGCCATCAGTCTGGTATTGTTTTTATTGTATTGGGGGAATTTATGCAAGACTTCGGGGCTTATCTTGGGATTTGAACTGATAACCTTTAATTTTAAAAGTACAAGCCACGTAGCATGTTCTATCAACCGTGGTCTGCCTCTGTCTCCATCTCTGGGTCCGTGCATAATATGATCTGACTTGAGGGAGGACTACAGCAGGGTTACTCAAATCACGGTCCTCCATGTGCAAGCATTGCTGGTTTTCCAGTCTTCCTTTACCTGTCAGTCAGGTGTGAAGCCTCTGACCAATCAGAATCAGTAATTATTAAACCAACTAACTGGGAGAAGTGAAAACAAGGCCTGGATTTGGAATTGAGGTCCAGATTTGGAGAACCCTGGACTACAGGAAGGTGGGGAAAGAATAAATGTGCTAAAGGAATTCTCTTTCGCTTTTTGTGTCAGGAGGCATCAGGGATCCTGCTGATAATTAGCCCCAGCTGCGGGTGTTTACACGACTTGCAGGACAGGGCTGAACCTTGCAGATGTGACCGGCTTCAGGGCCACATCACGTGCGAAGCCAAAGCTGCAACCAGTCGCACCACAGCAAAATGGAAGACATCACGTCACAGAGGACAGGTGGCTGGGGGGCTTGACATTCAGCTGGAGCTCGGAACACAATCAGAGGTTGGTAAGCCAGCCACGTCTGTTTGTGTGTCTGTCTGCGTCTGTGTGTATGTGTGCGCGTGTGTTCATGTCTAACACCAGGAAAAGTTGACTGGCCATACGCTGGGGGAGGTGTGGACTGGACAGTGGGTGCAGCGAGGGTGGCCCGCTCACCTGGTTGAAGCGGCGCGTGAATGCCACCACGTTGGGCGCCAGGCTGTGCTTCTCCTTCTTGTTCCAGCCGCAGCTGGCAAGCTCCTGGGAGAGAGGGAGCAGAGGGACACGTGTCACCCCCCAGGCAGCAGAAGGGAGGGATTCTGACCCAAAAAAAAAAAAAAAAAACACCCAGTCTGTTTTACCCCCAAAATGTATTACTGTCTATTTTTATTCATACACAGTACTTATTTATCCAGCCAATTATGCTACTGCTGTACAACTTATCGGTTACACACATACACACTGCACTGTGAATATAAACCCCCCTGATTCATACTGTCCTGTGTTCTGGATTGTAAGTCCCATGCAAACCCTCCCCCCGTCATTCGCTGTCTGCATGTCACACTGTGGTCCTGAGGAACATTATTTCATGCTATCGTATACCAGTATGTGGAGGGTATGACAGTAAAGCCCAATTAGTTACCATTATTATTATTATTATTATTATTATTATTATTATTATTATTATTATTATTATTATTATTATTATTATTATTATTATCATCATCAGCCCGTCTGGCACTAATAACCATGCCACATTCAAAGTAAAAAATCACCTTCCTCCCCCATTCTGGTGTTTGATGTGGACATTAACTGAAGCTCCTGACCTGTATCTGACTGATTTTATATACACTCTGCTGCTGACATGTGATTGGCTGATTACATATTTGCTTCAAAGAGCAGCTGAACGGGTCTAATGAAGCAGCCAGTGAATGTGTACACAAGCACACAGATAATGGCCTGTCATGTTAATATTATTAAGCCAGCCAGCCCTCGAGTTTAGAAATAAATTTCAGAATTTGCCTCAGGATCTACTGTATTTTACCCCTATTTATTAGGGGTGTAAATCACAGCTTTTCCTCGCAATATGATACAATATCAATTCCTTAAGCCAATGGTTCGATTTTTTTGATACCTCAGAAATTCCCACGATACAATGTGATACAATTTGATTCAGTTCAATACTGGGGTTAATAGCCGAAATGTTACACAATCCTTTACATTTCAATGAATGAAAAAAGGCAAATATAACTAGCATTTTATCGTATTTTATTGAGAACTGTAAACAAAATCTAATATAGTCACGTATGTCCCATAAAAACAAGAAAAATAAAGTACAATAAGGTAAAAATAAAAAACATTGCATGGACAGAAATGTAGAATGAGGAATGACTTCTGCGGTGAGTCAGTAATCTTCTTTGAGAGGGTTTAAGAAAAATTAAATGGTCAGCGTGTTCAGGAGATTGTGTGCTCTGAGCATACCGTCCTATGTCACCTGCCGTACTAAACACACGCTCTGAAGGTACGCTAGCTTGCGAGCTACTTATAAACGACCAAGTCAGAATGATCTACCTACTATAAAAATGCAAAACATATTTATGTATAAAAATATTGAGTATTGTTTAACATTATTATTTTTATTATTCTTATTATTACTCGTATTATTATAAATTTCCCTTTGGGATAAATAAAGTATTTTTGAATTGAAACCTGCAGCTATAGCTAAAAGCTACAAGTTCATTTTCTGCGGCTTTCAGCTGCCAGATCTTTCCTTTTAAGTCAAACTCTGAGGAAAAAGGCTCTCGCTCACTTTCAGGTCGAGTTCCATCGCTGCAGATTATTTACCTCGTTGCTTTAGTGACCACAAACACTGCCAACATTAAAAGTTTGGGCAACAATGTGGAGGCCCCCCCGGGGGCGGGGGGTGTAAGCTTCACCCAGCAGAGACAATAACAGACCAGCTTTGGTGCTTCAAATGAGACGGGGAAGAGGCAAGGGAATTTAATGGCGCTTTCGTAAGGAGTGGGCAACAGGCCCGATCGCAACGGGGGAACAGTCTGTGAAAAAAAAAACAATTTATATGTATGTTTTGAGGGGGCCATGCCTGAGCCATCTACACATCTACACATCTACACATCTACACGCCAAGCCGTGATGCCAGAGGTAGATGGCTCCTCCCATAGCAGTGGTCGGAGGCGCCAAACTGACATTTACAGGTCAAACATCAGCACAACAAGGCAGGCATCACACAGCCCCGTTTATTACAGCATCCTCTAGATGGCGCCCTTCGTGATCAGCCAACTGCGAGACTGACAGCACGCCATCACAGCCTGTTACTCAGCCACCTGGGTCAGCCAGGCTGTTCCTGTAGCAAGTGAGACCCGTTTCCAGAGTTCTGCTGGGAGGTAAAGAAAGGAGACGGCTGGAAGGTTTGGTGAAGCTGATGTTTGTAATTCCTGAGGTGAAGGAACTAACTGAGCTCAGATGATGAGACTCAAACCAGACTCATACAGCTGGTGGATTTCGTGCTATTTGCCCTTCATGCGGAGTATTTTCCACCGCGGCTGCATTGTTTGTAAGCTGGTCTGCTACAGAGCAGAGCAACAATCGGATATTAAGACGCCGCAATGCAGGAAGGCCACCGATCACATCCCCGTTCTGCCGGTCGCTCACGGACCGAAAGGGGATCTGATCTCAGCTACAGGAAATCCCATTCCTACGCATGTGAGACCCAGGCCGAGAACCTGGAGAAATTCAGCGAGGTCCCCTGGCCCGTGGAGGCGGACCAGGTCCCAATCTTATTCATGGCACCGGCCGCAACATCTGCGTGGCCACATACGGAGAAGGAAGGAAAACAGAAACGGAGATGTTTGATTTGGAACAGGCTGGTGCACCACCACCCATACCCCCCCACATCCACCATTACCCCCCCCCCGAAACCCTGACAACAAACCCATACGCAGGGCGCCCGAATCAAAACCCTGGGTCGGGTGACGTAGGCGATACTGCGCTCAAGGGGCTCAGGGGACATGCTGGCAGTTTCTAAAGCACACGCAGGGAGTTGCAGAGAACCTTACAGGAGAAGAGCTCCAGCCTACAGGAACAGAAAGCGAGCACAAGCACTTGTGGGGGGGGGCGTTTGCTGCCTACACCCCCAAAGCGAGGCAGCCTAGGCCGTGTCCTGTGTCTTTCCAGCAGGAAGCTATACTGAAGTGAAAGACCCATATTATTTAAAGGTCACCTCTGGCATTACTATTAAACGAAATGAGACTAATTATAGCAAATATACATCATTCTGGCCCGAAATGGTTCTATGGTCCTGTATGCGGAGAGCAGAGGAATGAAATAAGCCTGAACCACCGGCATCAGTTTAGCTTTTAGTTCTAACACACCATATTTCTCTGTGATGCTGGAATAATTCTGCTTTTCAATCAGGCCCTGTTAGCATTTAAAACACTCTAAACAATTCAGGCACCATTAATAACGCCTATCGGACATGTTCAGGTCACCAGGTTCAATGCACAGAACAGAAATGGCTTCCATTTAGCACATGAAGGTCTGACACTGATTCTGAGGGCTGGCTGCCCTCCCGTCCCGTAAAACACCGGCCCCCCTTCCAGCTTCTACACTGACCATAGCCAGGGCAAGTTCTCCCACTCAAGTTCCGTTGAGAATTTCGACGATTTAAACTTTTTTGGAAAAATAAAGAGCACATTTTTCATCCAGGAAATAGTGACTGCCCAGGGAAGGGGTCAGAGGTGCAGAGGAGGGAGTGACTGTCCCCAGACGGGGGTCACTCTCACTATGGTAATGACATTCAGTGCAGCCCCCCCTGCATCACAGCCCCAAGGGCGGGCGATACTAAACACTGAGCCACCAGGGGGAGCCAGAGTTCTCATGTTATATTAGCTTCAAGCTAAGCATGGCTAAACGGCAGCGTTAGATGTTCTTACCTCCGGCTGGATGGCTTTGAACACGGGGGCATCCATCAGCGTAATCTGACTCTGACAAAGCGAGAGAGAGAGAGAGAGAGACTGAATTACAATGAAATATCTCATCTTCCTCTCATAGAGATACAAGGCCTCACACAAGGTCCCAATGAAGATGTAGCTATTGAGCCAAGTAAAGGATTTGAACCAACAACCTACCAGTCACAGAGGGCTATTCCAATGAGTCTCACTCTGCCCCCCCCCCCCCATAGTGAGGGGGGGCGTTTTTAACAAACCCACCGTGTTAAGGAATT
>JAODKF010000046.1:2727837-2738790 GCA_026779585.1 Mormyrus proboscirostris | reverse complement strand
TCTCAGCATCTAGTCTTTGTCGATGTTTGGTTTTCAACAATGTCAGTGCAGAAAAGCCTGCCTCACATAAGTATGTGATTGCAAAAATATGGCATGTTAAGTTTACCCAAGATAAATACATAAAAATAATAAAATGTTTTTTCCCGCCATTACAAACATTCTCTCGCGCACCCCTGGTGGTCAGACTGCGCACCCTTAAGGGTGCGTGCACCCCAGTTTGGGAACCGCTGATCTAAATGATTAATTTTCCTCCAGAAAATCAACTTAAGCATTTAATTTGAGTTCATTTTATTTTGACAACAACAAACTGTCTGTCATTGCAGGACTTTAGATAATAGACCCTGACTTTTCAGAACTATGTGGACGTTATTTTCACACACTATTCGATAATCAAATTAGTAGCATTACTAAAATGTTAATGAGATGCGTATTGTGATACCGAAAAGTTACTAATCTGCATAATTTCAGCGTATCGTTATGCTTATTAAATTAAGTTAGAGGAGCACACCAGACGTTTCAGTAAATCACAGACGTGATAAGCACTGAAATGCCGATGAAGAAACAGACAGCTCAGTAGCCAGGAGGAGATACCGTGGTTACAAGGTAAAAGACGTCGGTGGTGTGGCGATACTTCTCGCAGAAGTCCAACACGTTTTTGTTCGGTAAATAGTATTTATTTTTATTTCAGTTCACAATTTTTTATGCCGTTTTCTTTTCAGTTTTAGTTTAAGATAACACTGGCTCCAACAAGCCCAACCTGCATGAACGCACACATCAGCACATCAATCAAGGTAGAATAAGCTCAAATTTTAGCCTGAGCATTTTCACAAACACTTATTCAATGGAGGTTCTAAGGTGGCAGCCAGACAACTGTATGGCTTTAATAATGAGTGTATTTGGCAGCTACAAGGACAAAAGATATTTAAAAGTTCTCCACATACTAATTTAATAAGCATGAATAGACAACACTTAAGGGGGTTTTGCCTATTCTGACGGCACATCTTCCAGAACAGCGGCTGTGTGTTTTCGATTCAGGTCCTCGTGCTTAGTGCTATTGCTGCCATGGTATACCAGAGACAACTGAACTACTTTTCATAAACAAGGATAACATTTATTATAATGAAACGTTTTCAAAACCACGACAGTAATATCATTAAAAA
This sequence comes from Mormyrus proboscirostris, assembly GCA_026779585.1. Lineage (NCBI taxonomy): Eukaryota > Metazoa > Chordata > Actinopteri > Osteoglossiformes > Mormyridae > Mormyrus > Mormyrus proboscirostris. Next base: position 2,737,630 of record JAODKF010000046.1, on the reverse strand, counting down.
AAAAAAATTAAAATTAAACATGCGTAGATTTGAAATATAGACGTCAACACATTTTCTACACTGACTAATCGCAGCAGCCCTACTAGGAAGTGTAAAATACTCTCAGGTCGTCACCCTCTTATCTGATGCTGCACTGCTCATACTGCAAAGGGTATGCGCATGATGTCACAGTACGCGGAAGTCACTGCGCTCACACCCACTGAGTAGCACAAAAACTGAGTGGCAGCGTTAGTGTTCGGCCTGAATGCTGAGCTCCTGAGGGGGGCAGATCGGTGGAAGGTTCCAGGCACCTGAAGCACTAGGCAGTGGCCTACAAACAAGGGCCCGATCTTTCAGAACCGAAAAGGAAGCAGGGCTGTCGATGTTGGCGATATGGCCGGCGTGTGCAGATTGCAATCTCGCAAATATGTGGGCAGCCAGCAACTGAACTGCACATGCGAGCTCCAGGGCACCAGGAAGCGGCACATGTTCTGCCAGAGGCCTCGGTGTTGCCACCATGTGCGGGCGAAAGCTCCAGGCATACACTCCCACAATGCATCAGTCCAGACCAACTCAGAACCCATCAAGATATCCGACATGCATGAAAACTGATTTACTAATTTACTGACAGAAAAACAGAAAGGACACGACACCGCAGCTGCTGCACTGGGGCGAGTGCCGACTGACAGCGATTCCTTTGTTAGGGGCTTTTCTCTTTAAACTGCAAATCATGACATCAGCGCTCGGGCGATGGCCGGCACGCAGGTTAGCCGAAAGCAGACACCGCAGTGCACACCTGCCAGGGGGAGTGTCTCTGCTCTGGGGTCATTCCCATTGGGTCCAGCCCCGGCTCCGATGTATCTGATCCTTCTCCTTCACTCTCTTTATAAGAATAAATTCGCATGAGGGGGACATTCTTGGTTCAGTCATTTTACTTCCCATTAGTTGTCTTAAGAAGAAATTGACAAATGCAGACCGCAGCCACAACCTGCAATGATCACATGCTTCATATAAACAAATGGTGCCCTACCTTTACAAAGTCCCTGGGGATCTAGTTAAATACAGAATGTACCTTTTCTACATGCAGAGGCTGTTACTGCCAAAGTCAGTCTCAGATCCCATCCCTGACAGATGAAATCACATCTCCCTGTACCAATTAATCTTGTCAATTAATATTCCTGATACAGTACTGTAATGTTAACTTTGTGGACTGTAGTATGCGAAACAAAGGTCCACTAGCTACCCTAGTTATGTCAGCACACACGAGAAGATTATTAAACGTTGAAAATGACAGCCGGCAGAGGCGGGCACTGCCACAAGGGGGGCATGGCCGTCGGCCCTCTCTGCGGCCTCACAGCAAGAGGCATTAAGGAGCCGGCATGCTCCGCATGATAGGCAGGAGGGGGCGAGAACATCACGGAGGGCGGTGGCACTTCTGGTCCAGCATCTTACTCTACTTATGAATGGAGGCTCACCGACGAGTGACTGGGGGGGCGACTTTAGAGGCAGAACATCAGCGTCGGCCTTCCAGAGCCGCAGCACACGGGTGCATTTGCGACTTCTGGAGGCAAGAAAGACATTATAGATGAACAGTGATGGGTACTAAGGGCTGAACACCCCTCATCAGCGCCCCCTGTGTTTCACACATGCTCCCTGCTGAGTGTGACGCATTGGCCTATTTCTCAGGCTGGCCTGGTTACCAGGGCAACGGAGCCTGCCGCGGCCCGTTTACCGCACCGTTCCTGGCTCCGAGTCTAGGCCCCGGGCCCCAGCTGGCCAAACTGTGGCCCCCGTAGTGTGCCGTAGCCCCGCTCCAGACCCAACTTTCCACTGAACCCTGGCACCCCATCCTGCCCCAGTGAGTGAATCTGGGATGGGGGGGTGACGGTGACTACTGCAACTTTCACTTTCTCCCTTTCGGTTTGACAGGAAACCACCTGACATGGGTAAATTTTAAAGGATCCTCGAGACACTCGGAAAGCCCCAGGGATTCCCACTGACAGCAAAATTATGGTGCAAAGCACGAGCCGGTGTAATCCTATGAAACCCTACTGCTACTCCCAAAAGATCATAAACACAGTAAAGTTAGTCACGGCCCACAATTGATCCAGCACAGATCTACATGATAATAACTAGAAATTCCACCCCATCGAACTGGAAGATACAAGACATAAATTTATAGCAACAAAAAAAAAAAAAAAAAAAAAAACTTGCAGTTGCTGTGGCAACCACCACCCGACTACACAGCGCAAGCGCCCCCAATCAGCAGACGGCACAGCGCAAGCGCCCCCAATCAGCAGACGGCACAGCGCAAGCGCCCCCAATCAGCAGACGGCACAGCGCAAGCGCCCCCAATCAGCAGACGGCACAGCGTAAGCTCCCCAAGGAGCCAATCCCAGACTCACCCCCTATCCACTGCACAGGACGACAGTCTATGTCTCAGAAAGCCACCGTCAACCAGTGGGACAGCAGGACAGTGACAGCATGCCACCACAACGCACGTCATCACGCGAGCCCAGGAAAGCATGTCGTCAGCTGTTGCTAATGGCAACAAGGCACAGGCCAAACAAAGCCTGTGCAGAGAAACCCCAGCAAGATTTTACCTGTGGAGTAAAATTTTGTTCAAACCAGCATTTAAATATTCAATAAGGACATTACACACAATGCAAATGTTATAGGATCCCCCCATGTCAGACCCGGTCTCATCCGTGAAACAAAGGCACAAAAGAGAGAAACATCAAAAAGAGGAACATTTAACCAGCCACCATGCAGAGATATCACAACCCCCCCACCCTCCCCCCCAAGCTACACCTACACCACAACAGGGGACAACAGGAACAAAGAACGCCCAAACGTCTGCTCTCAGAACCAGAACCAGACCCTGCCGCAAACCCAGCTTAACACAGGGGAGCAGTGTCCTTGTTCAATCCCAGTCTCCCAACCCGACCAAAAGCTACGTCGATGAAGTGGACGGCGGCTGATCAAAGCCAGAGGGAGCCGTCAGAGCACGCCAGCGCCACCTCTGGCCAGTCACCAACACGAGCATCCAGTCAGGCCCGGCCGTCTCAGATAAATGTCAGATCCAGCCGGACCTCGCATGCTAAAATGACAATAGGACTGCATTTCTTGGTAAACCCCGCATAAGCCTCTTTATAGAGTGTCTCTAGGCGAGGCTGCCACATGTGACGTTTCACGCTAAAAGCAGGCCTGAACCTTGCACACGGCCTTCACACAGCGGGACTACAAGGAAACGAAAAATGAGCTGCAGAAAGCCCCAAAAATCTGCCCCATGGTGTCTGAGTCAGTGATAGTGGGCCACAGCAGAGGCAGACCAGCCCCAGGCACCGTCTCCACACAGAAACAGCAGTGACTGATGACTCTTCCATGTAATTGCACTCTGGGGGGGTTATGAGAGGGAGCTGATGATGGGGGGGTCGCCTCTAAAGGAGAGATCCTCTCTGAGCGTGAAACCACACAGGAATCAGGGTGGAGTCTGCTTACAGGCTGCGGGAGAGGAGAATCCATCCTTTTTGAGCACATTGTGAGTCGATGTACACAGTGTACATGCAAACACACACACACACACACACACACACACACACACACACACACAAACCTGCAGGATGTTCCCTTTTGGGGGCAAAAGAGACGCAGTGGATGTCAGATCGAAAGTGGAAGTTTGTGAGAAGGACAGTGGCGACCGAGGGATGAAGGGTGAGGTGCTCTCTCTTCGTGTCTCAGGCAGAACATCACCACGGCTCAAGCGAGACGGCCTCCTTATATGCGCCATCAGATTGGGGGGGATCAGAGCCCCCCACCCCCACCAACTCGCCAGTCGGTCACCATGGGAACTGGCCTTCACCAAAAGGGGTGATTTCTGGCATGAGTACCACCATCTGCCATGCTGTCCGGCCCAGGGTGATGCCCGCAGACAGCACGTGGGCAGTGGGGGCCTCGCGGGGCTGCTCTGACAGGCCATTCACACAGCGCTCTGACCAATGAGTCACAGCAAAGAAATAACCACAATAAATAAATATGCAAAGGAAATGGCCAAACGGCGACATCAGATCTTAAAAGCCACGCAACAGTCCACTGGGCCCGTTTAGCAGCCGAGTTACTGAGATATCCCCTCCCCCATTCCAGAAAATTCAGGCAATTCACACACCTGCAGATGTTTACCAGCACCTGATTTAATCCCGTCCATCCGCTTCACCACCGCACACTTTTTAAACGCTCGTTCGGAGTCCTTTCACAAGTTGAACAAGCGAATAAAGTTTTCCACACATGGTCACACTGACGGATATGGGGGTCGTCCGGGAGCCGCGACAGCCGCAAGAAAAGCAGCCGCATGCACCTCCACGTCAGACGGGAGCAGCCGATGGCAGATGCCTGGGTCAGGGGGTAATGAAGTGCGCCAGGCACTGGGTCGGACGCAAGCTGCTCAACACACCTGCCCACTGGGCGCCATGTGGACACGGCCTAATTCACGCTGAAGGGGGCTGACGGCTCGGAATAAATCCTCTCGTTAGATTATCGGAGCTATAAAATAAGACGTAAAGTCAGCGAGCACTTCATTAGGTACCCTACCGGGCAGCAGCCTGTATCTGCGGCTGGACGCAGAGTCACTGTAGGGAGAGTGGCACTCAGCAGGTGCTTTCAGAGGAGGCTCTCCGCAAACCACTGTCGTACTGAGCCGCTCTTTCCGCACATGCTGCCTGTCTTCCCATTGGTTTTAACAATGGCCATTCTCCTCTGAATGCTACCGGTGTAAATTAATTGTTTTTTTTTTTTTTTTTAACCACACACTCCACGACCAAATAAAAATGGGTCCCACTGGCTGTGAAACAGTGATGCACAACACGTATACCATAATCACTGCATAGATGTACATTGACATTTATTTATCATACAGGTATATGTCGTACAGCTATAATGCACTACTTAGCACTTCCTCATTAAAACTCACACTGCATTTCATTGTCCAAATACTTTGTGCAATGACAAAGCTGAATGTAATTGACAGCCATCTAACCTAAACTAAACTAACCAGGTGTTTTTGGAAACAAAAACCTCAATTGCAGGTTCACTGCGCCGGCCTCTGTAAGCACTGGACGCTGCAGCATGGAATCCCTTTATTGTGGTACGTCTGCCACCAACCCAGTTGTTTGAGATGAGGGAACCACCACCTGTGATAGTTTAAAATGAAGAGTGAAGAGAATCCCTTTCTGCAGCCACACATGCGGCTGCAGCTGCGTGATGAACAAGCAGGTGTACCTAATCAACCGCCCACTGGGTCTATATTTAACGTGCTTTGTATCGAATCAGGATACCAGAAAAAATGCAAAGGCAAAGCTAAAATGAGCCGCTTGTCCTGGTCCTGCCGATTTGCCTGTCAGCTCCCACTCCCCCAAGTGATGATGCGGAGATGATGACATCTGACCTTTCGCCTGGAAATGGTCTGACCTACTGCACCCTCCATAAGCAAACAACCACCCCCCCATAAAAAAAGACCAGCTAAATGTCATGATTTCAGCAGGAAATGATTTCAACTGGGTCCAGATCAATAAAATGAGACGTACCGTCGCCATCAAGCGGGTCTCAAGCAGACCTTTTGACTTACATGTTTGCTTAGGAAGCCAGACTGACAAACAGTTACAGGGGGGCAGACAGCAAATAGTGAACACAGATATCCACTGGCAGGCAGAGAAACACTATCTGTGCACCATCATTTACATTTAAAAAATAAAAAAAAAAAAAAAAACACAAACGCTCTCCCTTCCTGAGAAGAGTGCGGCCTCGAACCCACAGGGCTCAGGACATGTGACTTCTCACAGCTCTCCCGGTACAGAGGGTCACGTGGCAGGCAGTGGAGTAGGAAGCTCCATGGGGAGCAAACAAACACCCACAGTCTGTACTTATGGGGTGCCTCAGCCCTGTATGCTAAAGGCTAAAGCAGTTAGCCTCACCACCTTCTCAGCCCCGTAGGCTAAAGGCTAAAGCAGTTGGCCTAACCACCTTCCCAGCCCATAGGCTAAAGGCTAAAGCAGTTAGCCTCACCGCCTTCCCAGCCCCGTAGGCTAAAGGCTAAAGCAGTTAGCCTCACCGCCTTCCCAGCCCCGTATGCCATAGAGTAAAGCAGTAGGCATCACTACAATTTGAGAAAGCAGGGTGAAACAGTCCCTGGAGCAACTGGGGGTTAAGGGGGCCAACGGTGACATTACTCTGCTAACCCTGGGATTATAACTGGTGACGTCCCATTCACAGTCACAGTATCCTAACCTGCTGAGCTTCACACAGCCCCAATTTCCCACCTTACCAAAGTGCAGGGGGACACAGCTGCTAACCGCCATATCTAAAGGCATCTGTCACACAAAGGGAATAATCAGGCCACAGTTAAAACACTATTGACCAGCTTGTCGCACAGTGCTTTGCAATGGCTGATGGGAAATCTGCAGAGGAAACAAAAAAACAGCTCTTCCCCAAACAAGTTCGTCAAAAGCAAAAAGGCAGCAAAAAGTGTACAAAAGTACAAATGAATGCATAGATAAAGCAAGTAAGCTTAAGAAATCCAGTGCTGGGTCGGCTTAGTGGAACAAACGTGCACTAAAGCAGTATTTTCTAGATGCTGATGCTTTGTTTCCTCAGAAAATAACGTGACAGAAAATGAAAACGGCAGTATGGTTTGCAAACCCGGGCCTCGATTCTCCTTTCTGCCCTGTGGTAGCTTGTGTCCCGTCTATGCCCCTCACACAGCACCTGCAGTGAACGACTTCAGCCCCCAAACGAAGTATGCCACATGTATCCACTTCATCTTCCAAGAATCTGCCTACTCCATGGCTGCATCTTCTTGTAGCTGCTAGGCTATATTTTGGCATCTGCTGAACTACACAATTTTGCTTCTATGGCAAAATTAGTCTACTTGGTTTAACCAAGAACAATGCCTTTTCAAGAAGATTAAAATGAGCACTGGCCTTGAGACAAACCCCTGGGGTATGCCACAAATACCAAAACGAGCAGATGGTATAGACATGCAAAGATACTTGTTTAGAATTCTACTTCCTTCAGGTTGGGATCAGACTTTTCTTTTTTTTTTTTTTTTAAACTTTTTAATGGAATTCAAACACATTCATGCACCAGTTAAAAGAAATCAGCAAGGTAAGGAAGGGTGGATTTTGGTCAAATAACATCCGTGCAGACTCCATGTTAAGTACTCGGATTTTCACCAGGTTTATTCAGTGGTGCGTTCTGTTCACTGCAGTATGAATACGGGGAGAGCCCTCCCGTGGGCCACTGTCAGATTCAGCTCCCAGATTAAGCACAACGGCACTAACTGGATTAATCCAGCACATGAACGGTGGAGCTCAACTCTGCTTTTGACCGCTACCGTAGGAAGATTGACAGCGGAGAGAAACTCACACCAGTCAGCCGGGCCGCGAGCCACACAGGTTTCTCTGGGACAGACCAGATTAAAACGTGCAGTCCTTGGTAACAAGCAGCAGTGCTGGCTACACCCCGCAACTCCACCCAGCAGTGTAGTAACCTCATCTACAGTCCGCAATTCCAGCTAACACAGTAATAACCTCAGCGACACCTTCAACTCCACCTGACACTGCATTCTACAATCTCACCAGCACACCCAGCAGCTACGGCTGTTATTACTCCTCCTTCCTGCAGTGTGCCTATCTAGCAAAACACTGACCATTGCTATTAAGGGGAGGGGGCCAGGATGTGTGTGTATGTGATTGGGCTGGGAAACTTTTTAAAAGGCATTCAGATGTTTATAACAGATTATTTATCATTTGAAGAAATGACTATTAATTACAGTGATACCACAGAGTGAGCCTATCATAGTGCTGCATCCAAAACCACCTGAAAGGCGAAACCTCCAATGTTCCTCTAGTATCCTTGCAGGCTGCTCTCAGTCATTTTGGGAAGTGTACTGTATGTTAAGTGACAAGGGCCATAACATAAACGAGGAAATGCATGTTAGATGACTCATAAAATCTTCAAATCATTCAAACAGGGATTTCAGCTGTTGGATATGTAAATTTAATGCAAATAATGAAGTCCAGGCTCCTAATCCTAAAGTGAGTGTGTGTGTGTGTGACTGAGGGGGGCAGAAATCAGGGAGACTCCAGAGGGGAGTGGATATGGGTGGGGCAGTCCAGGAGGAGAGAACAAAGCATCATTCATCACAGCTTCTGACTATTCAGTACCGAGCAGGAAGAAAGAAGCTCCTGTTTCGGCTGGAATAAGAAAAAAGAAAAAAAAAAATGGAGGCTTCGAGTTCAGGGAGATTCACTGACCAAGAGAAGAGGGCAGCCGTCGACTGGGCCCACCCCGCATGCCCCTATCCCAGGGCCATCGACTCCCCACACCTCCAAAACCGTAAGCTGTTGCCCCCCCCCATGGCCACCAGCTTCATGCACTTTAGTTTAGTGAAGTTTCAGCAGTTTGCGGCATTAAAGCTGAACGATAACGCTGCCACTCTGTGGCTGTGGGCGCAGGGATCTCCACGTGCTGTGACGTCATGCGCATACGCATCCGTAAAAGCGCACGCGATTGTGGGAGACAATGCGAGTAATATGAAAAAGAGCAATGGATGGTTTGCGAGTCGCTGGCTTGGGCTGTTTGCGGACTCGCTACAGCTTGTGATACACGAGGGGCTGCTGTCGCAGCGAAGTGTAAGTGACGCTGTCGCCAGTTTGAGCATTCCCCACTTCCATAACCTCGCTTGGAAGATATTCAAATTGAACCGCAAATGCCTCAAAAAAGCTTAAAACGATGTACAAACAAGTTGGAGCAGTATTTTTGTACACCCGTGGAAAAATTAGACCACAAAACAATTTTTTGTTACACTTATTTCTCAATTTATGGGTGCGTGTCTGAATAATCCATTTTCTTTTGCAAACTGCAGCCTGGTTCTTCTCTGTTTCTCATTAATGAAGGGCTTCTTCCTTGCTTTATGGGACTTCAGTCCTGCTTCTAGGAACCTGATAATGAACAGTGCACTTCACACCTGCACTTAATGTTTCCCATTCCGTTTGTAGGGCACTTGATGTCATCCTCATATTGAGCAAGTTAACTGTCATCTCTGGCATTAGAAAATCCTGGTTTCAGGTTGTTCCCATGCAACGTCTTCAGCTTCACCTTATTCTTATGTACTGCGGTCTTAGAAACTGAGCCTGGAAGCAGCCTGATGTTCAGTGTAACCTTCTGCCAACAGAACCAGGATTAAACCCGGATTTAAAAATGCAGATTTGTTTAGAAATATGGAGTGATCTCAATGGCTGTATGTTTCTAGCAGCCTAATTAAAGATTTTTTAGCATACTTTTTATAGTATAAAGTAGTATAATATGTATTTATTATATGTATTTATTATATAAAAATACTAAAAATAAAAAAAAGAGCTTGTATCAGACTCTGTATCAGCAGTTGTGTATCAGAATTGGACTGGAACTGAAAATAATAAACTAATAAACATGGCATGAACTAGCACTCAGTAATAAACGTCTAATGTTTTCAATTTATTTCAGTGATATTCTAAATAATTCTGAAATAATGGAAAAACACGTGTTTTTCTTAGAGAACATTTTTTTTAAAAAAAAAAAAAGCATGTAAAACAGACACTTTACTATGTTACCATAGTGACCTGGTACTTGGAAAATAAATGGCCATAAAACATTCACTTTAAGCTTTTGTAGCAGATGAACAGTACATGACATGCACTGGGAACAGCAGCCACATTGAATCATACGAGCGCAGTCCACCTGTAAATATGACGTGAGGGGAAATATATCAATATAAATAAAT
>JAODKF010000046.1:2712571-2724350 GCA_026779585.1 Mormyrus proboscirostris | reverse complement strand
ATGCGGTTTGTCAAAATCAGACCCATGCAGGACTCTGCTGCCGGGTGCAGCAATAATCATATAAACAATTTTCATATTAATTATATAAATAAAATTATTTATTCACTACAGGCGAGGAGCAGAAATTTCTGCGTTAGGGCGGTATAATCAAAATCTCTCCTGGTGGCCAAATTTATATCGTATACCGTTTATACCGGCCAGTACTAGTATGAAGGTATGAAAAAGCCTGATCTAAACCCAGCTGGCCATCACAGTCTTTGCGATGCGAGCACTGCATGTGTATAACATGTGATGTTGGTATTAAGGTTGCACATCATCCAGTATAGTTTACTAAAACCATTTTCCAAATTTGGTAGAATGCAATGTCATTCAGCAGCAGTACCAGTTTTTTCTCCAGTGGAAAACCAGCACAGGAGGTACTGTACCTTTGGTACTTATCTGAAGTACCAAAAATTACAATATCTGGTGCAGTGGCAAAGCACTCGGACAATTCCTGGTCGTCCATATTCCCACATAGGCAGCTCGTTTCATTCCTAATTTCCAGCCAAAGGGAAACAGGAACGAAAAGGGACTTAATCCCCATCTTCAACCGGGGGGCCACTGTCCACTGAGGCAATGCCCATCGCACAGGCTTGTGATCTTTTATTGGAGACGGACCCGCAGACCATCCAACTCTGAGTTTGTGTTACCGGAATATTCTAATCACAATGCGCAGCTCCTGAAATACTTGCACCGTTTACTCAGCATTACCATATTTGTGCTTGAGTACCGAAGACTCAACCTCCTGCCCATGGATTCCTCTGATCTTCACACGTCGCTTCCTTGTCGATCCCCGATATTCCCACAGGTCTACAGGATGTCTTTCCTGCCCGCTCCACAAACCCCACTGCGAGTTCAACTGTGCATCACCGTCCATGTAGACCAGAATCCGTCAGCTGGTCGATCGCCAAGACATCTCTAGTGAGACACGACACCGACCAGCCCCGCCCCGCCCCCCATTGGCCGAATAGGCTAAGCGTGATGTCCACTGGTCAGTAGAATCAGTAACTCGCCAGATTATTTGCTTTCAGTTGCTCTCAATGTAAAAAAAAAAAAAAAAAAAGGTTGGAGACCATTGGTCTAGACCCGAGTTTGCAATTGGAGGCAACATGCAGCTCACTACTGGGCCCTTGAACAAGATCCTTAATCCCCAACTGCCCTGCATAATATTGCTTTCTCAAAAACATTGTTTAATGTTAAACGTACATGTTATTTTGGATGAAAGCCTCCAAAAATAAAAATGTGTGTTCGGCAACTGATACTAAAAGGCAGTAATACTTTTCCACTACATAGCATCACAAACTGACAAAGCATCAGGTAAAAACACACTTTGGCCGCACGCTAAGCAGAGACACATCTCTCTCGCACACACTCCTGACAGATGTCTCTGGCCCACAGGGGCAGCAGAGCCGTTCCATCAAGCGCGTGACAGTTGGCATGCGCCAGGCCGCATGCTCCTCTTTTGTTCCACGCCCGAGGCGGGAAGTGACATTTGGGTAGCCATGGCGCCAAGCTCCCCCCTGCCCCCACGCTGGCAGAATGGAGCAAGAAATGGGTCCTGCTCAGACAGTGTGGGGCTCTGCTCCACTGGAGGTGCGTGAGGGCAGCTGTCCTGCATCCCCAAATAAAACTGGGTGACAAGGGCCTGATAAATTAATGTAATGAAGAGGACTCTGATTGGAGACTGCACTGATTTATTGGAGGGAAGGCGTATGGGTAGGATGCTGTGTCTGATCAGCAGGTCATTGGTTCAAATCCCAGAGTCAGCAGAATGATTTGATTGTCAGACCCCTGAGCTTAAATGCCCCCACCCTCCATTACTCCAGGGACTGGCTGACACTGCTTTCCCTTGAAAATCTGTCACTTTCAATAAAAGAAATCAGCTAAATAAATAAAAATGCAACAAATATATTCAGCAAGGTGCCTTCACACAGCACAACGAGGAACGTCACACCACTGCTGGGTGATGGATTACGGGAGAGAAGGAAAACCAGATTCTCTCCACAGACGGGAGGGACAGACAAGCTGAGGTGTATGCCTCAACAGGTGAGCAGAAACACCACGGCAGGAGGAGCTGAACCCAGGAAACCACTGACAGCAGCCGTTACAAAACCAGCAAATAAGTTTTTGAAAATTTTCACATCAAGAAAAAAAGTGCAGAATAATATTCCCAAAAGTACGGCAGCCTCCTGTAATGAGACTGCTCATCTTAAAGGCTCTTTAAAAACACTGCAGACCCCATTAATTTAGGAGTCCCTTGAGAACATGAATTCGGGAACAATTCCCCCCCCCACATCAGAGCACAGTGTCGTCTGGTCATGTCCTCAAATGGCTCAAGACCCTCCCGCCAGGCCACAAGTTTACACCAGGCCCAAATTCTCGGCCCATTTAGCGACATCCCGACAGCCTTACAGCAGATTTTAATCCGGTTATACCCACCTGCAGGGTTTCCAATAAAAAAAATTATAAAATAAAAAGATACATGCAAGGGTAACGACCCCCTCCCCACTGACACCTTCACACTCATGATCAGGAATGTACCATTCGACCCAGAAAACCCCACTCTGACGACGAGTGTCTGACAAGCTTCTGAATCGAGAACGTCGAGGGGCGTGGGGGCGGGGCGGGGCTCTCCTCACAGTGATAACCTGGCTACATGAATCAGACAAACCCAGCAAGAAACAAGAGAACTGCTGAAGCAAACCTGCATTTTGGACCAGAGTCAGAATTCAAGTGAACTCAGAAGAGAAAGAGATGAGGAAACATGCTGGGACTTCCTATCACATTACTCAAGGTTCCAGTGTAATCAGGGCGACATACTTTACATTTCTTACGCGACTGCCACACGCGCACACGCACTTAAACATTAAACCGAGCTCAATTCCACACGCATTTCTTGTTGTTTAGCCCAACGTCACGCACGCCTTGTTGACTGCTGCCACCGCTTGCATAAATCAATTTGGTGTCCAGAAGTCACCACAACCCAGTAACTACACAATGCAGCACCAGTGGGTGGAATCCAAGAGTCTTTCAATTTCACAGCTGGCAGACCAACAATGCATTCTCATTATTAAATCGGCAAAGCGAAAGAAGAAAATAACTGAAAGTACCCAGCTGATTCAGATTCCAGGGGCTGCGATGCTTTTTCACCCCCAAATTCAGGAGACATTCAGTTCCAGATCAATACATGCGTACATAATATATTTTACTGTAATCAAGAGTTCACGACAGGTTTGGCAGCTCGCAAAAAGGCCTGAAAATACGCCTGTGCTCCACCTGCACGTCATCATTAGCATGAGCAAGCACACAGCCATTCACTGGAAGGTTCACACGCGTCGAAACAGCTTCCTGTTCTGCTCATTCACATTTCTGGAAACCGGGGAAGGAGAAGGGGCACCTTTAAGATTCAATCCAGTTCCACAGAGTGCCTTACAGCCAATTTACACATCAGCAAAAGATGACAACATGACAGAACGATGGCATCTTATTTGCTCGCGACCATGAGGGGCAAGGCGGCGTTACACAACAGCCAAAATAACTAGATAATCAGGACATTCTTAATTTGCCGTTTTGGCTGCAGGCCTTTGTTACTCCATCATCCATGCAGGCTCTGGGTTTGTAAACCACAGGAAGACATGCAGGGCATTCTGGGATGAGTGGGCAACCCATTTATTAACTGACAAAACTGGATCAGTCAGTCTGTAAATACCCTTCTTCTGTTATTACTGGGGGTTACTGGACAACATCTCTCTTCTTTATCATCCGACTTGAGGTAGCCAAGTAAGCAAGACAGTCCCCAGAGCAAATCGGAGACGTTACTCAAGTGACCGACAGTGAAATAACTTTGCTGATCCTGGGATTAAAACCAGTGGCCTTCTGATCGGAAACAGAACCCTTACAGGTTGAGTTACACACCGTCCCCAGCACAAGTCACAAGGATGGGATTACCTGCTGCTGACCTGTTTATTACACATTAATATCATTAAACCCAATAACAAACCTCGCCCTGGGGATAACAATATGACCAGCAGCATTCGGCAGGCAAACGTCATACCATGCGCCACATGTCACCGGCAAGGAGCAGCAATTATATTAATGGATTTTCATTCTTGGCCTTGCCTGTCACACACCCGTGGACACCATAAACGCTCTGCACCAGATCCTCGCCTGCTAGAAAGGCGTGGCCCCACAGCTCAACGTCATTTTCCTGCCCATAGGGGACATTAAACACGCAGGTTCAAAGACGTGGATTAACGTTAGCTGGCGGCTTGATAATAGACAGCAGCTGGATCATGCAGAAAGTTTGTGAACAGCGTGTGGTGATACGTCATATTAAAGGTTATGGGGAGAGCGCAACCGATGGACTTTAGGGGAACCAAAACGGCAAAAGCAGCAGGAAAGCAGCAGGTCATCATAATCGTTAGCTGACCAGGCACTTTGTTTGACAAAGGAACAGAAAGTGAGAGATCACTGTCAACAAGTGTACTAGAAGCCAGTACACAGCAACTACAAAAATGTACATAATCAGTAAGCAGTGGTAACTACTGGTCATTCTGTCCTCAATATTGTTGAACTATATTACAAAAGCCAGATCTACTATTGAAACTGATTTATTAAAATAGTTTTTTTAAAAACACCTGGCTTTATGCAGGCTGCTGGGAGGTGACTGAACGATTCAGAATTTGGAACATCGTAATGCCTCTGCAGTGAATGAGCGCCCTCCGTGAGAGCGTGCTTGTAGGCAGCACCTAGGCGGCCGTGGGCAGAGCCGAGGTGCTCTTTCTGGTTCTTCTTCTTTCCTACACCCCCCCATCAAGCTTTCGCAAGGTCGCCCCGCAGACGGACTGGCGGACGCAAAGGCAGAATGTCCGGCTCCTCCGGTCTCGGCGCGCAAAGCTTTTCCGTGAACCGCGCCGCACGGCCGCTCTGTTTGCGCTGCCAGGCGCCTCGCCGTTTCCCATTTGTGCAGCAAAGTAAAAACGAAAGTTGATTAACACACCATAGATAACCGTCGATAAACACGTAGCATCTTGCTTCTGCTTACAAAGCTCTTCAAGAAATATATATATACACAGTATTAGAGACAGGGCTCTTTGAAACCTTAACACCTTTTATTTTTTTTACACCTCAACAGGTAAAGGCACAGCAAACAGCCGGATTTTTCCACAATCACTGCACTCCGAAGTATAAATAAGCAAGATTTATAAAATGGGGTTTGACTATTGATGGTGTATTTGTGTCGTCGTTAGCGCCAGAGAATCACCGTAAACCCATTTAAACACAGGCACAGATACAGATACACAGACACACACATACGGTACACAAGGCGCACTTTCAGGTTTCCCTGGCCGAAGACGCGCTTCCAGCTCAGCCCATCGAAATGACGGGACCATCAGTCTCCGGCGGCGGGGTCACCGCTCAAACCCGACTGGTGCAAAGGCTGCTTCGATACCCGTGTCCCGCTCGGCCGCAGCGCCAACCAGGCGGCCCAGGCGGCCGTTTCAGCACCCCGTATTTCTCCACATGTGAAAACAGCATATGACCGTAGCCAAAGCAAACAGCCAAAGATACCCCTCCTCAACATATTTTATACATACATTTTAAAGGCAATAAACGCATAAGCTCAAAGAGCCGTGCAGTAGACCACATGCAAGCAATAAAATTTAAAGACATGGATAAACACCAACTGGCATCTCGGATAAATGCGTGCATGGCAATAGTTCACGCACATCCACGCACCTCGTCCGAGATCCCATGCAATGACGCAAGTCAAACAGCCGCCCGTCCCCAGTTAAATGTCATTCTCGGTGTTCGTGGGTGATCCACTTTCAAAACGCCAATCCAACGAGGCCGAAACTATTTTTTTCTAATAATTGCTCGTTTACCTTTTTCGGATTGTGTCCCTTGGCTGTTGCGTCTGACCGCTCCAATGGATCCCGTCCACAGTGAATGGGAGCGCCACAATCAAGCCCTAAAACGCAAGGTCAGCTAGACGGAAACACGCGGAGAGCGTATGACGAACCCAGAAAAGCATTAGCCTTTTGCACGCATTTATATCACTTCCTCACTGAGGAAATATATGCCGTATCATCCATGCACGACCAGCAACATGGCAGCATATAATAGGGAGCAGAGCGCAGGACCAACACGGTGCGAACGCGGACCCGACAGAGGGATCCGTCAGGTAGGAGCGGCCGCGTTGACGGATAGATGTAACAGCAAATCACGCTTCTTCTTTTGCGTGTCGGCCACGCCCACCAATGGCACAGCCAATCGTCTATGTCAGTTTTCCTTGAGTGCGCAGGTGCTTTTTGCACTGTCTTCAACCTGGAGCTTTAACATGAACTGCATAATTAGGGCGCTATATAGATTGCATACGAAATGACATGCGATAAGGAATATGGAATTTATTTTAGTGAGCACATATCTCTAATAATATTGTATTTCACTCAAAACAAGTCACATCCTCCGAAATGCATTTTGAGATGGATTTTTCAATCAAGTTTTGTTCACTTTTAGGGGTTACGCAGCCAATCCTGACCAGTTTTAATATAATTTTTCTACGTAATACACAGCGTGCATACACACACACATTTCTGTGTTGTTTTAGACAATGTTCACGCCGTTGCTGTTTGTGTCAAGCCCACGTATTAAGCATTTCCAGGAAATCATATTGCCTGCCGCTGGCGATACGGCTATTTTTATCGTGTTGCATTTTACGCAACATTGCCATGTTGGCTATAATGGAAAAATATACTTCAAACGAGATCATGTCGTGGTCCACGATTTTTCCTATGAATTAGGCTATAACCTTTTCAAATAAAATTACAAGATTGGTTAGCTACATCACTTTGGAATATAATTCAATAACCAAGACAGTAAAGACTAAAGCGCACATTTCGTGGGGACAGAGTACCTGCACAATACTGCCCCTCTTCATATTAGTGGTACACTTAAATTCCAAATTAAAA
The DNA here is from genome assembly GCA_026779585.1 of Mormyrus proboscirostris. Lineage (NCBI taxonomy): Eukaryota > Metazoa > Chordata > Actinopteri > Osteoglossiformes > Mormyridae > Mormyrus > Mormyrus proboscirostris. Next base: position 2,717,340 of record JAODKF010000046.1, on the reverse strand, counting down.
TTAATTTAGACCAATATTATCATCAATAACATTACAACTACATGTATTCTATCTGAACTTTTCACTTTCACCACGATAGTATTTATAAGGGATACCGCCTTCTCATTCTATACAACAGCTCCATCTGCTGGTAATAGCTGGTAGACAAACCCACCCCATGTCTCAGAACACCCCAGTCAAACAATAGTCTGGACACCGGTATTGCCAAATCAGCATCTTTATTTTACAAACAAACGCAACTGTTTCCATTGACATTTCTTTGTATCATAAAAAAGCAATTTACAAGCTTAAGAACAAAATATAAAGCAGCACAGAATGATTATGGGTAAAATATATATATCATTTGAATAAATATATATTTCATGCTATAAAATAAATTCGTAAATGGCAAGTTAATAGTTTCAGCATCAGCTCTAACTAGCTTCATTTACTTCAGTCATATAAAAACAGTAGAGTTCTGAGGTTCACAGTTGGGTTGTGAGGTTGTAGTTACAGTGGACTATAAGGAGGTGGCCGAACACCTGTTAGAGACGGAATTAAAGCCGCCCCCCTTTCCCTAGAAATGGAACGTGGGATAGAAAGGGTGGGCAGAGAGCCTTGAGGCAGAAAACAGAGGAGCAACGCTGGCGTGAGGCAGCACAGCCCCACGAGAGATAAGTGCATTTTCCCGGAGTGCGTGCCCGTTGGGCACATCGCAGTACTGAGGAAACCCTGAGTTCTACTTTGTTTGTCCCGTTAGGAAACATGACATGCAGAAACTGACCTGTGAGTTTTGAGAAAAATGAGCTTGATAAAATAACGACGACAATAACAGGCAGGATTAAAAGACTAATTGCTAAGGCTCTCACTCAGGCCAGCTCAAATGATTAGTATCAGTACAAGGTGACCTTTTAATTAGGAGGAGGGGTAGTCCAGGTGTTCTGCTCACGTTCCTTTTAGTATTTGACACAGACGGAGGTGCAGTTTTCTTTCTTTTTTTTTTTAATTAAATGAATAAAAACACCGTGCAGCACTGCACTTGCCCAGGGTCTGGTGTCCTATGACCACATTTGGTGGAGCACGCCGGCCAATCTGGACGAGGAGCACTGATGGTGAGGGACGGAGGGCTTGGGGGTTTTTTAAAAAAAAAAAAAAAAAAAAAAAAAAGGCCTGCACCCTATAAGCATGGTTCACTCGACCTGTCCAAACATTCACAAAAACGTAGAAAAATAAATCAGCGTATTAAATCTGCCGCTCGGCTCCCTCAGTTAGCTTCCATGCGTGTAGAGAGCAGGCGGCGCCGCGGCTTCACCGCGCACCGTGTGCACTGCCCTACAAAACAACTTATTGCTCTTATATCATACACAGTGGAAAATGTTTTTTTCAAAGCAATGGAAGACTTCACTTTTTTTGACCAGATCAGTGTTCATAAACTACCTGAAGTTATTCAGTTTAAAACAAGAAAGTAGGGCAAGCTGTAATTTTATTTGTAATTAGTACAACAGCCTTCCCTGTAAACTCATTTTCAATTCATACTTGTATTCATACATTGTTTCAGGCCTCCAATTGTCTAGCCTTTTCTGTGAAGTTTTGAACAAAAAGAGTGAATTCAACTGAGTGTCAGTGTCAGCTGATTTGAGAGTATGGCTGTATTAGTATGTATACTTTTTAATAAGTATTGCATGTATCCCGCCCCCGATAGTGAGTGTATTTATGCATGTATATATGTTCATATACTCATTTATATAGAAAATTAATAAATAAACCTGACCAGTCTAAAAGCACCATTCAAGGGTAAAAATAAAACATCCCTAAAAATAAACCTTTTGAGGCCTTTTATAGTTGAGTCCCTCAAAGTGGGAATCTGAGTACGTTCCATAAACACCCTTTGGAATACACATTTCAAAATGAAAGAGGGTCACAGAAGCGGATTTGTTGGCGACCTGAAGCAGCACACACGGCGGGAATTCCGGAAGCATGCCCGGACTTCCCAAAGAGCCGTCGGCATCCGAGGACCTTGAGAAGCAGGAGCGACCACCTTGGTCTTCACCGGCCCGCCCACCTCCAAACCGGCGAGAACCAAACTGCTACGCTCCATACTTGCTCACAAAGTAGCGCTCTGGCAGAACAGGAACATTTTAACGATACGATATAAATCCAAGAGTAAGTCCAAAGCTGAGCTCACTCGTCAGAGTTACACAGCGGGAGGGCCTCACGCTAACGCCAGGTTGCAATGGTGGTGGCATCACGGCGTATACGCCAGACTCGATTAGTACTGTCACAGAAGAAAGTCTGAGGATTCTGTGCCCTTACAGGCAGGTGGAATAAAAAAAAAAAAAAACAAAAAAAAAAAAAAAAAAACTCAGTAGCAATATAAAAAGTTAAATTATTTACATTATATATGTACATGTGTAGATCGTTTACATACATACACACATGTATGTATGCATGCTAAGTTCCTTGAGGAGACAATATGATTACCAGACTGTACACAAATGACTCAACTGTGTGATGACCACCTTAAATCAGTGTTCGTCTGGTATCACAGTATGTGTCAGATGTCCTAATAAAATGGTGCCACACCAGCCCAGATGACCTAAAGGTCACTCTCCTCTTTGCCAACAATGTCTGTGCAACGGTTCCTTCCCTTTTCTGCACGAGGAGCGAATCGCAGCACTAGTGTGGCTCACGATTAAGAGCGGAGACCGGCTCTGAGGCAGGCTACGGCACGGGAGTGAGGTGACGAGTCGTCTCTGCCAAGATGAGGATCTGATGTACTCTGATGGGTTGGGGAGGCAACCTCTTGTACTTCAAGCACCCCTCCATTAAAAAGCCTCTTGTTGGAGAGGATTATGGGTATGGCTTAGTCTACCTTCAAATGCAATGAGGTAAAGTGTTCACGCAGCACACAGGTTACTGCTTTGCAGACCCTATCTCCTATTTCCCCTAAAAGCAACTGTACACTCACATGTCCATGACTATCCAGAAAGAGCAAAGGATGAAACCGAAAAACAAAATGAAATGTGACACCTGGATTTTTTTTTTTTGGTTGGGGTCTTTGGTTAAAAACTGCATGCTGAATTTTGCACCAAAAAAGGGGGGTGTTATTCACATAAAAATCCCTTAAACCAAACAGAAGACCCCCACCCCGCCCCCCCACTCCCCCTGAAGGCAGCGAGAGCAAGGCGGGTGTTAAGTGTACCCTGCCTAAACACCTGCCCATGAGGAACCAAAGCTTTTCACACAGAACAAGAATTTATACCCTTGACTGAGGGGAATAGTAAAGTTCTACGTTCTGCAGGACAGTCCTGCCTGTTAGAGCAACATCTGCCTGCATTACAACCAAATCTGTATGTTCTGGGGGGGGGGGGGGTGTTTCACAGAGCTCAGACTAACATGGCAGCTTGTGTGGTGGCACATTCAACCACAAAGACCAGAAGGATAAGACAACAAAGATAAATTTCACATGTTCTCTGAAGCATGCTTTATGCTGTAAACCAAAACACTTATGGCATTTAATGTAGAATGGAAAAGGGCGATGACCGTGATTAAAACGGCGGCGTGTCTGGGAACGTCACAACTTCACAGTAACGCTGCTGGGACTGACGGAGCGGCTGCGGGATACGCATGCGGAGCACGCACAACTGAAGCAGCAAGACGTGGATCAAGTTAAAAACTAACCACGTAGTTATGCTAGATAGCTGAATATAGTTAGACAACCACAAGAGATATCACAGACCCAAGTGCAATTTTAATTGCATCTCTCCACGATATTTTTCTCATAATTTATGTATTATATTTCAAACTTTTAATAGCCTGGCCCATACTCATGTTTGAACACAAGATGGTGACACGGTTCAGAGGATATATATTTCAAACACATAGCTGGATTCTTTGAGCAGAGTAAGACGTCATCCTTTTACAGTACTGTGAATGAGTGAAGGTATCACACAAATACAAATGACAGAGTATCAAGGTCCAAGTGAAGTGCCAGGAGCTGAACACTGGGAATCTCGCAAACGACTGAATTATTTCATAACCAGCAGTTTGTGAGTTTTAAACCCGGCAGACTAAGTGCTGTTTCACAGGGGTTACTTAACAGGCTGGGGGCTAAGCTTATCCAAAGTCAACACTACAACAAAAACCAAAGCTACTTTCAACCAACAAATTTATAATAGAAATAATTATCTTCTGCCACCTCGCCTCCTCGGACGGGCAGAACCGCCAACGCGGTTTCACCTCCGCCGCTCAACTTCCACTCCACAGGCGATTTCCACATACAAACTACACCGACGGTTTGACTTTGGATCATTTCACTCAAGTTCTTCTCGATTCCATACCTCCAACTCCTCCGCTTGGGCTAAGACACACAAAGCCACATGGGAGACCTTCCCACAGGACATCACCCCGCAATTCAGTCGGGAAGAAAGAGATAAATACGTCCTGAATACAATTACCTGAAAAAGGGGGTGTTTAAGGGGGGTTTAAGCGCGGCTGGAAAGCCTGACGCGGTGTGTCGCTGGTGTCCAAGCGTTCCGATCCCTTCAGTAAGACGCCTTGCACGCACGCTGGGCCCTTTGCCACTCGTTTGTTTGCTCGATGCCATTTGTACATGCGCCTGTGTGTAGTGTATACTCCCTCACCGGCTTGGCCCACATCTGTCACCATCGAACAGGAAAAGCCCCTTCGTAGAAGCTTCATATTCATGAGAGCTGGCTGCTGGAAAATGACATAACTGCACAAGTGTCTGTCCTATGTAGGGGCTTCTTGGCTACTTTCTGCTCTTATAT
>JAODKF010000046.1:2674828-2694094 GCA_026779585.1 Mormyrus proboscirostris | reverse complement strand
ATATATATATATTTTTTTTTTTTTTTTTTTTTTAAAATGTTCCTTTCCCAACACAGTACTAAGCAGCTTTGTCAAGGTTGAGGCAGATGGGATCAGCAGATGTGGGCCGCCTGCTTGACCTGCTGAGCCCTGGTGCAAGACGACACGTGCCGATGGAAGCTGTCCCTCCACATGAACCTCTTCCCGCAGACGCTGCACTCGTAGGGCTTGACGCCGGTGTGGATCTTCATGTGGCCTACCAGATGGTGTTTCATCTTGAATTTCTTGCCGCAGACGGCGCAGCCGTAGGGCCTCAGACCCAGGTGCATGCCCATGTGCCGGTCCCGCTGGCTCTTGTGGGTGAAGCTCTTCCCGCACTGGCAGGGGTACAGCTTGTAGACCACGGCCGCAAAGCCCGAGTGGGAGGTCTCCTCCCGGATCCCGGTGGCCGGCTCCGAGCTGTCTTCCCTCTCCAGACCCCCAGCATCCTCCCTGGATGCACTGGGAGGGGCCTCCACTTTGTCAGCAGAGAACTCCTCCATAGACGCACCATAAAAGTCTAGGGGTTCGTCATATGAGTGCTCACCTCCCTGCGCCTCCTCTAGTTCTAGCTTCTCCTCCATGCTGGCATCAAGGGAGCTGGTGCTGGCAACTGATGTGAATCCCTCTTCTAAGGGGTTCACTCCCTCAGGATCCCTCCCATCTAACTCCTCAGCAGTTTCAGCCCCTAATGTGTGCCCACCACCCAACTCACAGCCATCCTGTTCCATCTTCTCTGGCTTGACCAGGACCATTCGCTTGTGGAACAAGATGCTGGGACGGATGTAAAGGGACCGGGGGTAGCGGTACTCCGTCACGTCGCTGCCTCCGTCTTCCCCGTCCTGGCTGGCCATCTCTGTGCTCCCATGGTCCTGTTCTGAGGGTGGAGATGCAGCGAGCACGCCGTCCCGCTCCAGTGCTCGAGGAGAAAAGCAGCTCTCCACCAATCGCTCCATCTCCCTGTCTTTGTAGCCGGAGATCTTGGCACACGGCCGACGTGCTGGAGCTGGGTCTAGGTCAAGGGAGCCCCTTGGGCTGTTGTAACTGCAGTAACCTGGAGATGGATGGTCACCACCTGGGCCAGGTTTCTGGCACAGGATGGCCTGTCCCCCTGCAAGAAGCTCAGTGCACTTGTCAACCACGTGCCACATCTGGAGAAAGCTGGCCGCAGTCAGGAAGCCCACTATCTCCCCCACCGGAAGCGAGAGTGATCCTGTGTAGCATGACTGAAGCAGGCTGTCGAACACGCCGGGGTGCATCACATCCGGCAACACCACACATGTGCTGTTCTTAAGGAGGACCTGGTCGCAGAAGTACGGCGAGCTGGCTGCCAGCACGGCCTTGTGGGCCCGAAAGCGGTGGCCCTGGATGACCACCGTGATGTCACAGAGCTGACCAATCTGACGCTGCTCATTTAGCTTTTGGAGGATGGAGCAGGAGAAGTCCGGGAACTCCACATGGTACAGGTTAGCCTCAGATTCCATAGCTACTGTGATACAGATCTGAAATTGAACAGAAAGGTTATATACTGCTCCAGTTTATTTTGAAGGACAGCATTCAAAGAAATGTACCTAGGATCCAGCGTCATTAAATTGAAATTTGTGCGCATTGTAACGGAATTCACTGAAATCAATGCAAAACGCTTTTTATTTCATGCAGTACAATAAGAGCACATTTGTCATGATTCACCATGACCATTTCTAAGCCTTACTCATTCGTTCAGGAGTATTTAATATATGCATACAATACTTGTGTCCTTACGATGAAGCACATTTGTATCACTATGTAGCAGTTTGCAGCTGGCATTTTTGCTCATATGCATGTGTCAAAGTAAACACGTATAGACATGCTTAATTATGACGGTGTTTATTCAAAATATGAACAAATGAGCCGGAATGGCCGACACCCGTTTTACTGTTTGGCACGGGCTATTGTGCGGTGCTAGCCAGTTAGCTGTTCGGCTAAATCTGGCAGAAAGGAGGCCTGGATTACAAAGAGTCGCGCATTTTATACAAGCAAAGCCGCGCCCATGGGCTAGACGGCGGTTTATGCTTTAAAAGACGCCCGGCCACCCGAAATGACTGTCACTCCATCCCGCTCCGCGATTCCGTCCCTTCCCATGTTAACGGCTACTTTCAATGCTAACTGCCTGTCCCCAGATCACCTTCGTGTCGGCGGTGGTCGGGACAGCGACAGGGTGCAAATACCTGTTGACTCTACTTGGTAAGAAGCGAGCCGACCCTCTCCCCGGTCATGTTTTAACATTTTCCAGGCTTAGCTAAATAGCCCAGAAGCTCCTCAGCTCCTCTTGGACCAGCTCAGCCTCGGCTGCCCGCGAGGTGCGTCTACGTCATCACGCATAGCCCGCTCGTGCCCCGCGGTGGGTGCATTGAGCACGCGCCTATACGTGCAGGAGAGGATCTGGGAATTTCCAGTCTTTCTAAATGATCACTTGTAATACTTTCTACTTTGTTCTATCTGTCTAGGTATAACTCACAAATGTCCTACCTTTTGTCCTATGGCATCTACTGTATTCTCCGGGAAGATCTAAAGAACTAAACAATGCGCCAAAATCTGTTTTTATAGAATTTTGTAATATTTGGCTTCTGATAATAACTGCGCTGTACAATGCATTTATTATGTTTCCCCATGCTTGTTATCATTTGGATTAAGCCATATCAATTAACTTTTCATCTGTGCTAAATGAGTCGCAAGGTTTTCATTCATGTTTCATCAACGTTAAAACGCTAGAGGGTGCTACAGGCTAGTCTGAACAATAAATGTCCAGGTTTTCAGTAGCTGACAGTTAATTGACATGAAACGACATTATACATATTTTGCATTATATAACTTCATGCTACAGGTTAAACGTTGGAGTTATGAAATTATCCAACTTTCACTGGAATGTGAGAGTCATGTTTCTCAGTGTAATTTGCCTCCACACTTGGATTTTTGTTTTGTCCTGAAAATCCTGTGACACTGTCGTTGTATATTATTCTGTGATAAACGCTCTTACCTTCTTCTTCTTCTTGCATTTATATGAATAATTAGCAATGATTACTTGTTTAATAACTTTTACATATTGCTTGAAATCCTTCATTTATTGTTTCTGGGGTATTTCTTGTATATACCAATTCAGATAATACCACTTATCATGGATAAGTGTGTGTGTGTGTGTGTGTGTGTGTGTGTGTGGGTGTGGGGCGGGGGGGGGGGGTTGGCCACTATCCCAAACGGCATAGGGTACCACACTGGGCAGGGTGCCAGTCCATCACGAAGTCCAAAGACACAATTACACATAACGGGCATTTTAAAGGTGTCAGTTAACCACACGTCTTTGGGCTACAAGAGGAAGCCAAACTTCCCAGCAGACACGAGGAGAAGGTACACAAAAGTGACAGCTAAAAAAGGCAGCCGAAACCAGCACTGAGACAGGATAAAGGCTATCAGAAATACATATCAAGCGAAGAATGATTATTTTTTTTATATAATTTGCGGAACCAGTGCCGATGCTTATTTGTCTTATACATTGAATTAATTCCTGTCATTCTGATGTCTATATATACATCGTTATATTTATAGGCCTCGTTGTATTACGCTACATGATATTTAAATGCTAGTTCACTGCAATAACCCCACCAGTAGATAATACATTAAAAGTACTGTAACACCAAAATCTGTGTTTTTTTAAGTAGATGTCGAATGAATGTTGATATTAACATTAATGTTAATTGCGGCGTTAAAACTAAGCACTGGTTCTTTCTGAGGTACACGAACTCTTTTTGAGGTTAGCTCTTGAGACATCTGAAAAGTTTTGAGTTCCTGAATTTATGTTTGGAATTTATTTTATTCTCATGCTGCCCCAGCATATTGATCACGCCTTCCAAAGGCATTAAGGTCATATCTGTGATTCTGTATTAACCTCACCATTGCTTCCAACGTGTACCCAGCAGTGTGCCAGTATATATTATGAATTTGTTATTTATATAACTAGCAATCACACATATTTAACACATTTAAAGTCAACTTTCATGTTAGAATAATTGTCCACCATGTTACCTGCTACCCCAGACACATGGCCACAATGTGTTTTGTGTCCAGTGTGGGTCCCTTTTACTTACAGGGACTAATAACAAGGAGAGAGATGGATACGGCGGAGACTTCAAACTTAACTGGGCATCCCCTTGTAAGTTTACACAGATAAACGATAAAAATCTGTCGTTGCGGATGAGCTGTGATATTGCCAATCACGGCAGAAGAGGGGAGCACACGCTGTTTATGGCAATTCCAATTTTATTTGATTAGAAAGAGAGGCAGACGAAGCAACACACCGGCGATGGAAATAAGACTAATTGTACAGTTGTATTAGATTGCGCTCCCCTGGTCTGTTCCGACGCCTCTCCCTCAAAAGCCCACGAAAATACATTTGTAGTGACACGACTTGTAATAATGTATGTTCGCTAATGTGATTTCCTCCCAAATTCATATGCATAATCAGCGGCGATGAATTAGACTGCTGTATGGCGTTAGAGTAATTACACCAGCCGCCAAGAGCCGCTTTCACGGACAAGAAAAACAAGTAATAACGCTTTGCAATTTTGGCGTCTAGTATTTCAGTTGTGCCCCCCTCTCGATAGCATTGTTGAGTTTTGCTTTTTAATTTATCCTTTTTCTACACTGCAAGAGTATCCCCGCCATGTTCTCATCTGTAACCAAGTGAGAATGATGATTGATATAATCTACAAATGGGATAGGTTTTTTGCGTCACAATAACCTTCCATGGATATAATATTGTATGCACTTGGAGGAGTGTGTAAAGTATTAATAGAGACGTCCCGCGATCGCGAATAATAGAAAATAACACGACCAAATCAAGGCTTTTCATTTCTGTAGCTCGTATCCAGAGGCGCAGAATATATCGTCTTTGTATATGGACCGATGTTTGTCGAGAGATGAGTCCGAAATCCACGCGAGGTCCTTTTAAACATATTTGCCAAAAGTAAATATTTCCCAGGAAAAAAGATCAAGGCCAGTGGTAACCGTCCTTCCCACGTTACCATATGTACCCGATGCACGGCCAAACTCACTTTTAAATTATTTAACCGGGACAAATGAATGCAGCACATTACGGTTAAATGATTCAACCGAGATGTGCCGCAAATTGTTATTGAGATTGGTTGTAAAATCATGCGGCGGTTTGCTCATAGGCCGGGATCTCTCCCGTTTCCCTGCACCAAAGCAAACAGGCAGCTGCGAGGCCGGGAGCGCACCCTGCAAGTCCGCTTTATTTCTCGGCTTTGGCTCCTCTCCGCTGAACCGTGAGGCGCTGTTTAAAACACGGGCTCTGAATGTTATCTGCAGCACGTTTCCCTTTCAGCTCCCCCCTTTTCACTGTCATACCGGCCGAGTGACAGTTTGGCAGCCCCGATGACTATCTGACCAAATGTGGCTGCAGGTGGGTGACCGGCCGGCAGGGACCCGAGCAGCTCTGTCATCCCGCGGGCCGCTCGTGTTAAACAAGCCAGGCGAGCCGTCCACGCCGGTAATTCTCTATTAAAGGCAACACGCCGCCCAGGCAGTAGAGCCAAGGCGGCCCTGATTAGAAAATGGTTTTACCGACCTCAAGGGGATGATCAAGGTATTGATAAAATTTCAAACAGTTTCCTAGTCAATGGCTTTCCTGTTAAAGTTGTAATCTTTTCTGAAGGGGGGCTTTGTTAGCCACTGTGCCATTCACTTGACCAAGAAGCCTGTCCAGGTATCTAATGGGGGGGTGGAGTGACTTTTTTGTGGATGATGGCATTACTCTGGCTCATAGGTGCTTTACTGTTGCTTTTATTCCAAGTGACTTGGCAGATTTTCCCTGTGCTCCCCCCCCCCCCACCCTAGTAACAGGTCATCCACCTCGGGTCACGATCTCAGGTAACGACGGACTTCAGAGTCCTGCTGTTTTAGGTCAAGCACCAAAAATGACTGGCAGGGAGAGGGAACAGTGCCGGAGTCCATGCAGGGAGCCAGTTCGGATGCATGTAAATTGACCTAAAGGACGGTTCATGTTCAAATACGTAACACAGCTCTATTATAGCTGTGCAGGACTTCACATTTCTCATGGGAGTCAATAAACGAACACACACAGAAAAAAAGCTAAATCTGCAACCGATTTTCTGAAACTTTATTTTATTACATTGTGTTGACATGAAACTAGTAAAAAAATGTTCCCCTTATGTCTCAGACATTCAGTTAAAACCTCAGTTATATTTTCATGGTCTAACTTTGCTAGCTATAATTAATAACACCGGCAGACAGTCATATTATGTATTTCTGTCAGCTTGTATCTGGAAAGTCGAGCCGGAATAATGTAAACAGACATGCAGGACAGTATGCTGTATGTATTGTGGGTCAAATAATGAAATATGGTTAGAATGACAGCAGAACCATCATTCAGAAGCGCCTGCTAGCTAGTAGTTTGTTTTTTGTGTCTTCTGGTGACTGGAACTGCATTTTTGGAGCAACTGCGTTTGTGCAGATGTGTCTGCGGTGTCGCAAACAAACAGCCACGAGCGCCATGCAAACAAAGCGCTGGCATCTGTTCCTGCTTAACATCCTCTGCGCTAACAAAAGTAGGGGGTGGGTGGCTGGGACATCAAGTTGTGCCATGACACAGCAGACAAAGAGCGATGTTTGCGTGGACAGCAAAGGAGCTGGGAGACACGGCACAATGGTGCAGCGATTGCGACTTCCCTCCACCGCCCCGCCCCCCCACATTGATTCATCATCTGTTGTCATGGACGGCTGAGAGTGAGAGCATAAGCACACACAAGGATGTAAAGAGAGCCAGCCAGGCGAGGCCGGCCTTGGGGCTCGACACGGTGCAGGATCTCCCGTGTACTGGAGGTGGGGGCTGGGGCGACAGGTGCATGCGGGCAGCGGCGTGGATCTCACGCTATGGTCAGCTCCCCACATGTGCCATGGCCACATCAGCCCTCGACCACATTAATGAACACCAAAGCACATCCCATCAAGCGCCATCACACCCTCGTTCTTATGAACACTAAGGCACATCCCACAAAGCGCCGGCATTCCCTCATTCTTATGAACAGCAAGGCACATCCCACCAAACGTCGTCACGCCCAAATTCTTGTGAACACCAAGGCACATCCCACAAAGCGTCAACACACCCTCGTTCTTGTGAACACCAAGGCACATCCCACCAAGCGCCGGCACGCCCTCATTCTTGTGAACACCAAGGCACATCCCACCAAGCGCCGGCACGCCCTCGTTCTTGTGAACACCAAGGCACATCCCACCAAGCGCCGGCACGCCCTCGTTCTTGTGAACACCAAGGCACATCCCGCCAAGCGTCGGCACGCCCTCGTTCTTGTGAACACCAAGGCACATCCCGCCAAGCGCCGGCACGCCCTCGTTCTTGTGAACACCAAGGCACATCCCGCCAAGCGCCGGCACGCCCTCGTTCTTGTGAACACCAAGGCACATCCCGCCAAGCGTCGGCACGCACTTGTTCTTGTGAACACTAAGACACATTGCACCAAGCACAGTTCACATTTTTGCTCCTTCCCAACATCCTGCTAGATAGTCCATGTTTTTCTCCCTCCCAGCTCCCAGAACAAAAGCTGTCTGCGGGTCTCTGAGGACTGGATTGGGAAACACTGGTGTAAGCGGCTGTAATTTCTGGAATGTAATTTGGTTCGGTTAACATTAAGTTTGTAGAAACGGGTAAGTTACCACGTAGAAAAACTTGATGCGGATAGTGAAGAGGTCCTTGGGGGCTTGAAGTATGGAATGAGGATGTTTATTGGCATGTTTCAGATATCTGGGGGCAAATCAGAAACATAATACAAAGTATTATGACCAACATAAGAAATGCAGAACTACTACAGGGTTTCTTGTAGCTTCTGCTCTATCTCTGACACACAAGGAGCACAACTGCTGTATACGGTTACTAATAGATGGGAGGTGAATCTGTCCCCCTGACCTCGTCCCTCTCCCCATACCTGCACGCCCTTCCCACATCATACACACAGCTATCCGTGTAAATCTCTGCAGATGAAAGGCTGCATTGAGAGTAGCCCCAACCTTTGGCCCTTCGTGAGCGTCGCAAGAATCGCGGTTTGTGTGGTCTCCCCGTTCCAGCGTCTGTGATCAGTCACCCGTCAGCAGTATCGCATCTGCGGCCTGACCTCAAGTGCTGTCATTCCTGACAGGAAAACCTGGAGCACCTTTTCATTTTCAGGTCGACGGTGTCGGAGAGGACCTCTCTAGTGCCGATAGCACCATTGGTGACAAAACGTGACACCTGTCTGTCAGTGAGGGCCCTTTAGCATATTAACCCATATGCACAGGATACCTTTCACTGTTGTGCACTGTGTGCTGTGGTGTGTCAACAATGACGATCACTTTAATAAATCCCTTACATTGTCCTGCCAGGTTGGGCCCTGGGCACTGTACTGTACATGCCATTTTCTCCTTGCATCCTTGGGTTGACATAAGAGATGCGGGCAAGGTGCTGACGCCTACAGTGTGGAGACAGGGTTGAATACCCCTTTTTCTAGAATGAAAATAACCTCTAATCAACAGGCAGTGCATTCTGGGACACCCCGCTGAGTAATAAGTGCTTAACCAATGAAATCCCCAATTCAGCTGATCCATCATTTTTATTATTGATCATTTTCTGTTCCGAGATTTAGTAGTATTTGCACTTTATGGGTGCTATGAATGTATATAATACATTCCAAAACTTAGTCAGATCCCTTAACATTTTCAGGTCAAAATGTGTTTTTCTGTGCTACAAAGTACATCTAAGATATGTGAAAGTTTTCTAAAATGTAATCCGAAGTTAAGTCATGCTGGAGTGTTGGCGATGTCCAGGGGGGCCTTAGGGGCTACCATGAGATGAACCGCTCTTTGTTTCCCTGGAAACGGCCAGAGTCCTGGAATACCTTGGCTGGCTGTGTCTCACAGAAACAATAGGCTCCCAGTCCTGGGAGAGGGAGGCTCGCCGACTGGGAACCTATTTTCCAACAGCAGGTGTTTGAGTCTGTTGGGGGCCAGTCCTCATCACAGCCCAGCTATGAAAGGCTGGGGACAGCCAGGTGTGTGTGTGTGCGTGTGTGTGTGTGTGTGTTTGCACGCTTGCCAGGTGTGCGTGTGGCTGCTAGTGCCCATCTTACCCTTATCGGGTTACTCATCACGGGGGCCTCCAGCTTTCCACTGAGCTCGAGTGGGGGGGGGGGTGGCTGAACTTAGGAGAGATTAGAAATGAATCATAAAGAAAGAAGGAGAAAGAAGGGGGGGCTTTTCTTCTTTCATTATATGATCTGGTGTCTCAGATAAAAAAAAATGGCTAGAAAAGATATGGCAGATATTAGAGACTATTGTATAGATGGTTGCTAGGGGAACAGTACACAGCAATATCTGTTGTAGGAAAAAAAATGTCCCTAAGATAATTCAATCACTTTGCCAGCAAAACAAAACGCCAGTAATGGGTATTTTATCCATGGATTTCGCATCAAGATTTCATTCCAGCTGTCCTCCAGTGCCTGTTCGTGTCACCATGGCAACCTGCCGCTGCTCTTATTTTGCAGATAAGAAACATTTTACCCCTGTCCCGTTAGAGCATGCGGCACAAGCACCGCGCCACGCTTTCTGGGCTGTGTGGGACTGGTGTCCGACACACTGGTATTGCACAGGCTTGAAGAACATTCTGGATGCTCATTTGCATTAGTGAACCCCATTCATTTGCGGAAATTAAACTGCCACCATTGACTTCATGGTTGTTATGATGTGAAGACTCGATATCAAGCCCCCCCATACCCCCCCCGGCCATTTTCAAGACCTTATTGCTTGAAACCCCCACGCTTATGCTGTTATTGACGGAAATGAAATGACCAATCAGCAAATCTGCAGCACCCCCCCATGGCTGGTGGTGGAGCTGATGAGTGGTCAAATCAAAACAGCGGCTGGGAGAGTCGAAGCCACCAGTTTGCCTGCAATTATACCCACAATGCATGGGGGAGAGATGGCCGATGTTGACAGCTCAGCCTCTTAATGCAAGAAGTGTGAACGTTCAGGAGCAGGGTGCGTGTGCCATGGTGCATCCGCAGTAAGTGTGAATCAGGCCAAGGCACCAGGGACCCATGTACTTTGTTCTCAGTCTGATCAGAGAGGGCAGAAGAGCCATTAACAACTGTTTAGAAGCTATAAGGATGAAACGGCCTTCGGACAGCTTCTGGAAATAATCATTAGGGACTTCAGGCCCCACAGCTGAGCTGGGGGCTACCTGCTGGGGGATACAGCACAGTTTATCGTGTTGCTATGTAACCAGCTCAACCTGCTAGCATCACTGTGCTAATGTGAGGGGGGGGGAGGAGGTTCAGTCAGTCAACCACACAAAAACATCCATCCGTCCATTGGTCAGAGTCATGGGTATCAGCACTTTAACTACATCTAAAAAGAGTGTTTTTTGCAGTGATTCCGTAATCTGTTACAATGCTGCTTTTAAATTTAATTACAAAAAAAAATCTGAAAAGTGGAATTTGCTATAGGAGGTAACAACATGTGGCAGAGTGGCCTGAAATAACGAGATGAAGATAGGAGAACAGCTTTTTAGCATATGAATTATTAAATGAAATTAATGAACAAAGAACTGTAAAGAACTGCGCCCGTCTTTTAAATGGTGGGAGGAGATGGATTTTAGCACATTTTTAAAAAGAACATTGTCATTTTTGATTCATTTGTCAGTGGGATGTAATAAAAGACATTTTAATCACTCGTCTGTGTTCCATCCCGTAATTAAGACTTTTAAATCATTTATAAAAATGATATTATTATTAATGTAAGAACCCCCCCACCTTGGCCCATATTTTAATACACAACGAAGTGGAAGTGAAAATATGTGATTCTGTAGTAACTGCTTCGAAATTCCCATCAGAGCGGCTGAAATCATCCACTTTTCAACCAAACCTTGAGAATCTTAAGTTGGCTCTTTGCTTGATTTTTTTTTTCTAGTATGCCAGAATTTTGAGAATGTCATAAGAATATCACTGGTGCTGATGGTTAGCTCAGCAGTGTACTTTTGATATTTCATGAAGAAAATATCACTTTGAGTTATCCATCCAACCAGCCATCAGCCGAACACTTTTCCCGGTCAGGAACATGGCAAAAGCCTACAGGAACTGCATGCCAGTCAGATGCCAGGCGCATGCACACTACAGGCAACTTGGAGAAACCAGTTAGCCTGCTTACTGCTAATTTGACTACATGAGGAAATCAGAGAATTCAAAGAAACATTGCATGACAAGGAGAAAAATGCAAACTCTACACACAGAGCGGATGTGAGGTTAAAATCCCCAGCCCCGGAGCGCTGTCACCTTCTGAGACATATTCATCTGAATTTCTGCTCAAATCGTGGCTGTAGACATAAGCAGTGCTTCAGAAGGGAGTTTCATGAAAAATAATCGTATTTCAGAATGATGTACACAGCCTGTGTCAGTGGAGGCACACGGGACCGTGGCGGTAACGGCATTTCAGCATGTCCAGAGACGAAGAGGAACCAGCACCTTCTCTGAGGTCTGAAGGAATGATCATTTGCATCCAAACACACAAAGAAACCACAAACCATCGCTGGCTTTTCAGACGCAAAATGACCGAATGTGATTTTCATGGGAAGAATCGGGTTCTCGGTCCAGAAGAAGCATAAGCGTGGAAGATAAGGCCAGTGCTTTTGGTTTTTCTGTCTCTGAGGCGGGTGTGCAGTTCCTCGCTTAGACAGAGGAACCTGTGGCAGAGCTACAGCGTGACTTTTGTGTTTGCATGTTTAATAGCTACCTGGCTTCTATGTTCAGAGGAGCTGTGTGAATACATCCATCCCTGAGATTTGGTGAGGAAGGAGAAACCGCCAGAAAAGGTCAAAATCCTGTTAGTTAATTAAATAACAATCTAACGAACTCATAGCAGATGCAGCATTTTGCATCCCATGCTAGCAGCAAAAACATTTTAAAGGCACCTAGAAAGAGAGTCTTGATCTGATTCCATCTAGAAAATATACCCAAAACATGTAGAACTTCAGAGCATCTTCTGTGCTACCTGTGCAGGGCAGGTTCCTTGGCTGCCTATTAAAGGTCGCTAGCCAACGCGCCTTCATTTTGGCAGCTTACCCATCAGACAGTGTGAGGTCAGTTTGCCCAGTGAACTTATTCATGGAGACCTTGGGGGGGTGGGGGGTGCCTTTCAAACAAAGACCTCCTCTGCTGAAAGTCTCCTCAAGGGCTCCTAATTCCCAGCTCCTCTCTGCAGGTGTGCTACTCGGGAAGGCTGGTGGGGTGGGGGGTGGTTATGTGGCAGGGTGCCACTCGAAACTGTAACATCCCCTGCCCCCCCCCCCCCCCATCCTCGGCATGCCAGCAGCTCAACCTGGGAATCGACATGTTCAGGTTACAGAATCTAGAATCTTCTAGAGATTCTCAACAATTTCCATAGTCGATGAACTCCTGTAATGGTAATTGTACTGAATTATAATGCAAAGTAATGTTTTTTTGTATGTAACCAAAATTGAGGTAAAAAATTTTATTGTCTGCTATTAAAGAGATGCATTGTCTTAATACTGCTATGGTTACAGGATGTGATTTGACCATATACTGGCGGTTTAATATGCACACTGCTCTATAAAATACCCCACTGTCTGTCTAGGGAGCTTTTCCATGTTGTACAGAAAGGTTCTGATCAGCCACTGTGAGTGCAGCCACATGCCACAGTAACCTAAGGTAAGATTGACTGAATGTGAAGGTCACACTAATTACATAAAAATAGACAGTGGATCTCTTACAGTGCACAGCTATGATTTGGGCAGTATTCTCATAGATTCCTGTACAAAACAATGTTATTCCTGTGATATACTGTTACAAATATAGAAGCATTATTAACCAAGATACCATCTGATTAGTATAAAAAGCATCATATACCTAGACATCATATACCTAGACCTCCTACTCAATTACAGTAAGAAAGGAAAACCAAATGATTTTGCTGATGTCTCATTATTATCCAGTATTATGTTATTTGTCAGATTACAATACCTGTCAGATTTAAAGAGCCCCCCCCCCCCTTGAACTGAATGCTGAAATTAAAGAAATGCCTTTGGCAGAATCCATTCTTCCTCTAAAACTTTCCATTCCATTTTATGACAGGAGCAAGTGCAGTAACGTATGAGAGTCAAGTGCTGGTTGAAAAAGCACACGTACATGTGCACACACAGACACACACACACGGACACACACATACAGACACTCATACACACACACACACAGACACACACATACAGACACATGCATACAGACACACACAAATACAGACAGACAAACGGACACAAACATACAGACACACGCATACAGGCACACATACACACACACACGTTGGCGAATCTATCTAAATGGGACCTTCATTCATTTCTTTGGGAAAAATCTCAATCACGACACCCCTAATTCCCACTCAGCCCTAATTTTAATCAAAAGTAACCAAACAAAATACAAGACTTTTGGCACTTTCACTTTTTTGATTGCATTCATATACTTTTATCAAATTGAGGTTATCAAAATGGGGACCAAATGTGATCTATGCAAACACACACATACACAGATGCACAAACAAACACAGATACACACACACAGATACACAGACAAACACACACAGACACACACATACACACACAGACACACACCGATACTCAGACACAGATACACACAGACACACACAGATACACAGACACAGATAAACACATTTACACACAGGTACACAAACACACACACACATCTCAGCGTTAATCCCCTTCTTTCAATGCCCTCATATAACATTCGTCTGAGAAATCGAGCCAAAGCGTGGAAGCAGCGGCCAGGGCTTGGGGCGATAGAGGAGCCCGGCACAGTATGAAGCCGCCCGTCCGCTGCAGGTCGCAGTGAAAGCAGCTGAGTGGCCCAGTGATCAAACCGCTGCAGGATGAGGCTTCAGCTGGGTCTTGCTCTTATCGATAAGCCTTGCATCCCAGGTGATACTGGAGCCATAATGGTGGCCGGCGATGCCGCCCACTCTCAGATCTTTAGCCTCCTTTTCGTATCGCTCTCCCCGCAGCCCCACAGAACCGCCCAGCCGGGGAACAAAAGCCCCCTTCAGCATAGACCCGGCCCCCAGCTCCAGCCTGACACCCACCTGACCTGAAAGGCGCGACTGTTACCCCCCTCCTGGCAGAGTGAGGGAGCCGGGAGGGGGACTGGGTGGATGGGCTGAGGGTCAGAGGTCATAGCACAGCACTCCCGCCAAATGAAGAGGCCCTGAGTGACAGGCCCACCGGACGAGGCCCGCCGAGCCAAAATGACAGAAAATCGGTTGTATTGTCGACATTTCATCGGCAGATTTACAGAAAGCCGACCCCCCCTCCCCTCCGAAGACAGCTAAGGGGATTGGGGCGGCCAGGACTGACTGACAAACAAATCTTCTCATTCTCCCTCGCTTTGCTGCTCTCGAGAAGCGATATTTAATATGATCTCTTTCTAATGATCCTTAAGTGACTGAAATTACATCTCCCACGAAAGATGTGAGATTTTATGTGAAGTTATTAATGGCCAGGTCTCATTTTACTGTGGTGATAAAGACTAAGTAGATTTGTTTTGATGTAAAGTTACAATAAAATGTACATGGAGATTAGAACATTTTAAATATATGTCTGATTTAACGTCCATCCGCCCAACATTCGCTGTGTTTAAAGAACTGCGCTTGTTCTCTAAAGGGTAAAGGTAAATCCTGTGCAGGAAACTGCTGTTGAACCTTCAAATGAAACTGTGGTATTTACCACAAATACCTAATTGTTTTTAACAAATTAATCTGGTTACTCAGCTAAAGCACCTGCAGACATAACATAATTTTCTGAATTATCAGGTTGCTAAATAAATTTTTAGTTTCATTGCTGTCATTGAAAACCCTTACTGGTCCTCAGCATCCAAATGTACTGGTTTGGATGCACAGCTGGTTAATCGTGTAACCTGTTAGCAAACAGAAACCGTTATTTAACCCAGTGAGGGTAGCTGGTTTCGCTAATGAGCCTCAAATCTGAATTCAGCGTCCTGCAGAACGAAGCCACAATACCAATGTGAAATTAGCAATTTAGGTGATAATTTCATAAAAAAACACTTAAATTTTGCCATTCTGCACAAACAAACTCCTGCAGTGACACAGGATTCCCTTTAATTACTTAAATAATTATAGTGCATATTCAATGTTTTGTAGTTAAATTAAAAATTTGTTTGCTGCCTTGTCTTTCTCGGTTGGAACCTGCTGAAATGAAACAATGGTAAAGGGTTTTGTACTCTGATCACTTTAATGTCAGTGTTATGATGATGATGATGATGATGATGATGATGATGATGATGATGAAACCCTTTATTGCTGTTGCAATGCACCATGTCACTAGTCACAAGTACCAGCGAAAAAACTGGCCATCAACCCGATCATACATATGGCAGCCACCTTGAACATAAATCCAATCTCTCTATCCATGCAGCTTTTAAATATCGCACAAATCTTTCTTTTTAAATTTAGTTTAAGTGTGTTGGAGTGGAAGGCATGCAGACATGGGCTAAGGTTACTCACAGAGCGTTAGCAATGCTAGGCCCCGATTGGCTGGCAGCCCTGGGGACCACCAGCCAATGGCATGGGGGTAACTACAGCTACTGACATTCTTGGATCCCCAGAAGGAACAAATCCATTATAATTAATGCAACCTGCAAGGAGTTAGCCTTAAATAAAGGGATTGACATGTAGTAAACAAATTATTAAAGCAGGGCAGTGGCCTATATAAATCTGGGTGTGTGACTCAGTTGTTGGTGTGAATTCAGAGATGCAGGCCAGGATTCAGCCTTACCCTGGGCAGTGTGACCCCGGCAGCAGCAGTAAGATACACAGAGGGGGAGTTCACACACAGATGGACTGAGGCAGCTGAGGCAGAGGTAAAAATCCACCCTCCCATACGCACAAATGGCCCACAGATCAAGGCCTCCAGTACCTCGGGGTCTCCTGAGAGGCACACAGAATGAGACGAGACGACCTCCCAGCATCCCGAGAACAGGAGGCAAGGTAAATGGAATGTTCTGGAAGCCCTGGGCCTCTGGCGCCCTGCCTGAGGCACGTGGCGATGACTGCAGCCTGGCAGAGAGTATTAAGAAGCCTGACGCTCACCCCTCCCTCTGGGCTTGAGGTGGGGGCCAGTAAAGCATCTTTCATTAAAGTATAAAACCTGAGGAATAAGATAAGATCTGGTAATGTGGTAACATAGAATTATGGGCTGGAGGTTTTGGGGTGGAGGGGAGGGGTGAGGAGAATGAAAATTGTCATTTTGTAAATAAACACCTGTGATCTGTCCTGAAGGCTTCTTGTATGAGAGCATGGGGGGGAGGGGGATAAGCGGAGGCCCAACTCCGTCTGGCCCTCGGGTAGAGGGGTTTTCAGCACCCGCCCCTGGTGGGTGGAGTCAGGATTGAGTCAGGAGGCTTCCATAGAGGCTAAGGCAAGCGTTGCCATGGCAATTTAATACCTGGTATATACAGATCCACTTATTTTTTTCCTTTTTAAAATTCCTCCTCTCATGACAGCCACTCACTTCAGGGATTGCAGGTGTCACCAATAATGGGCAAGTAACCGCTTTGGCCCCCAGCCCTGGACAACCGACACGTAAGCAGGTATGACTGCGGAACAGACTGACAGTGACCTTTCACCCATGAGATCTGACCATTTCCATGAGAAGATGGATACATGGGGAATGAATGATTCAGTTCAGAAACAGGCGCCTTGTTGGAAGCAGCCGCTCCAGACTCTCAGAAGATGAGAAGTGCCCAGTGAGGAAGAAGAGGATGGAGGGCTTGTGGAAAAGCGGACTGTCACTTGGCAACCGGGCCCCTGCTTTCAGGTGGCCTTCAAAGAGCCGCAGCAAGACACCCTCTGGCTGGGACACTGAAGAGGCCCAGGAAAGCCCGAGATGTGCAGATCTAATAAACCTACACAGAGGGCTGCCGGCTGGCATTCAAGGCAAACTGTGAAAACTGACATGAAAACTGAAAGAATGACACTGGATCTGCAGATGGGCCACGAACCTCCGCACATGTGGTCTCCTGAAATCAGCAAAGCACTGGCTTTGCCCCACCCCAGGACATCCACACCCCCCTGCCCCGTTTTGCACCCCCACAGGGGTTGAAGCTGTCCGGTTCAGGTGAAATACAGACGCCACACGCATGTGTGAGTGAGGGCTTCTAGTGCACAGGCCTTGTGACCACTTTGGATTATGGGTAGCTGTTCAGCGGTGCTCTCCAGCTTTGAGGGCAGCTGTACGCCACTAAAGAAGAGTGACATCATGATGAAAAAGTGGAAAATTGGAGAGGCCCCGATTGATGTGCTGTCACTGGTACCAGCAACCCCCCAACTATAGGTGAACATGTCTTAGCAGGATGAGTACATCTTCTAGGGGGGGCTTTGCACATCCAGAGACAGAAACCAGGCCCCTCATAAGACAAGCCCCCCCTCCAAATCTGCCTAGGACACCTGGCCACAGTCCTGACAGCTCTCAGAGGGAAGGGAGGCAGCTCGGCACTCTGACAGCGGAGATCGCTCTGCAGATGAAGGTTGGGAAGATCTTGCCATGACTGGCGAGCAGCACATTCCTCTCTGTGAAGCTCCCCGCACAGCCAGCATGTTCCGGAGGAGGGACAGTCTGACCTCCATGTCCGTCACCCTCTGACGATACAAACCTGCGCTCCGTTACAGCAGCAGGTACAGCGGGGGGGTTGGGTGTAACCCTGTACCTCCCGCTGGCTCAGTGATTGATGCCGGAGGCAACTTGGGTCAAGAGCCACATTTCACTTCTCTTAAGCACCTCCTTCCGCTACCAAACCCCAAATCATGAGGTAATGTCCTCCTTGCCAGTGTCTGTGTTTAATCCTCCTGATTCGGGTAGTTAAAAGCAGGTCGGGAAACCTGACGGCAGCTCCTGTGAACCGCGCTAACATTTTCTCACGAGTGAGATCATCTGACCTATTAAGCCACACCCCCTCCCCCCATGGACCACCCTGTGCCCATAGCCATCCACCACATCTCCTGAAGGACCTCCAAGGTCTGTCTGGTGACACCATGCTTTGGCCTGCAGGTGGTGCTGCTGAGGCAGAGATGAATGAGCAAAAATTTATGGATGTGTAGGATGCAAAAAGTGCTCCGTTGCAGGTCTGGCTCCTGGAAGAGCCTTGGAGAGTTTGGGCCTACTGGACTGGCTAACCCAGACATGTAGAATTTTCCAAATTCAGTAACAGGTCCTCTTCATAGTACGACAGTGCAGACAGTTAGCACATGCAGGCTATCATAGACACTAGTTACTGGAAACAGGAGCTGTTGCCACCTTGCGTGTCTCCAGGGGTCTCACTCTATTTCATAAAGCGCTGGGGGGGGGGGGGGCTCACTTTGAGAAATTCTCCACTTGCTGTAATAAAATAGCAATCCAGAAATGGCTCACTTGTGTGTGGCCAGTCCAGTTTGCAACCACCCGCTGCCCCCCATTTTCTGTCCCAAACAGCAGATCCCCCCCTGTTGTCATCAGCAGGTCGTGGCTAATGAACAGAACCCAGACTCTAGGCCGGGTCACAGGTTCTGGCTATACGGAGAAGCTTATTGGCTGGTGTGCTGCTCGTCTCTTCTGGGCAGTTTCTTTATCACCTCTTTAAATTTTAAAGTGCTTGGCACCCGGCCCACAGCAGGTCCTCCTGAGGGGGCCCGCAGAGCGGGGGTGGTCGACGCTAGCCGTAAATCTCAAATTTTCCGCCACAAAATTATTCATGGCTGCCCCGGAGATTTTTGAAAATCCAGCTCCACTCCCGTATTGCGGGAACTTTGGGGGGGTGGTGGAGTGGGCTTCACCAACGAGCCTGGAGGGGATGGAGACTAGGGCCACCAAGGTGTGAGATTTTACCCAGAATCCCGAAACTGGGTGACACTCAAGTTTAGTCAGCAAGCTGTGACAATGAGGACAGGGTAACGGTGACGCTTAATTAGTCCCTGAAAATGTCTGCAGCACGAGTGCGAGAGGACAGGCATCGAAGTTAATCACTTAAGTTTCTTTGGCTATACCTAACATGGAGAAGTGGTCAGTGTTTGAATCACCTCTGTATTATTCTATGAGACACTGTAGATTCTGTAAGTACTGTGGAC
>JAODKF010000046.1:2656193-2671924 GCA_026779585.1 Mormyrus proboscirostris | reverse complement strand
TGGGGCTGACTAGCCTTCAGGTGTGAGGCTGACTGGTGTTCAGGTGTGAGGCTGGCTGGTGTTCAGGTGTGGGGCTGGCCGGTGTTCAGGTGTGGGGCTAACGGATGTTCAGGTGTGAGGCTGGCTGGTGTCCAGGTTTAGGGCTGACCGGCGTTCAGGTGTGGGGCTAACTGATGTTCAGGTTTGAGGCTGGCTGGTGTTCAGGTGTGGGGCTGACCGGCGTTCAGGTGTGGGGCTGGCCGGAGTTCGGGTGTGGGACTGACCGGCGTTCAGGTGTGGGGCTAACTGATGTTCAGGTGTGAGGCTGGCTGGTGTTCAGGTGTGGGGCTGACCGACGTTCAGGTGTGGGGCTAACTGGTGTTCAGGTGTGAGGCTGGCCGCTGGGGCATCATTCCCACTATCGCCTGGTGCTGCACGTGGATGAACACATGGCTGCCTCTTCAAGTAACAACGACCTGGATGAGGTGCAACGGATAGCCATACAAGTAAATGAAAATGACAGTAACCATTCTTAACTTTATTTCCACCTGACTCATTGTTATTGAACACATCAGGAATATTTCAATTAATGGTCATTAATTCACATTTTCAGCTCAATATTGCAACGTTCCGCTTACAAATTTTGCTCTTGTTTAAATGTATTATTGCAGAATTCCTCCATTATTAATAATGTTTTATAAATTAAGTGCTCTCTGTTTTGGAGATAAAGTTCCTGGGTTTCGAATGTCTCGTGTAACTGTAATAATTTGGCATTAGGGCAGAAGTATGGCATTAGAATGCTTATTATGATGTATCTATTTACCTGCATGTCAGGAAGAGGCTCCAGTGCTGTGTATCTGACTAACAATGAGAATAATCCTTGTGGACAAGCGTGCTGGAGATATCCCCAGGAGCTTGGGTGGTGTTAACATTTTCAAGATGCACAGATCACAGCAGATGAACAGCTGAGCTGGTGTCCAGGAGACAAGCGAAGAAGCTGCGGGAGACGGAGGATTTACGGTGTGACACACGGATGCACGACAGCGCAGGGAAGAATGCGCGTAAATCACTCCGCACTCAGAGCCTCCCCCCCCCCCCCCCGGAGGCGCCGTCTCACGTCCTGGGCCCCACGACAGGAGGATTGTCAAATTCCCATTCTGCTTTTGGGTTCCCGTGGCAACTCAGTGTCCGTTTACGCGATGCGGCACTAAATAATTCAACGCTATGTTCCGGATGGTTCTGATGGATCATGTTGGGGACGCTTTTGGACTTTTCAGGGATAACTGATTGTCTGTTGGCTTACAAGCATGTCCAGAAATCTTAAAAGAACTGGAAAAGTCCTCTCACCAGATGATTTCTGGTTGCTTTGGGGTTTTGTAAATTAAACGGTCGAAGAGTACAAGACACAAGTGTTTTTAGGAGTCTCTAGGCTTGTCAAGATACAAAAAAACAGAAAAATAAATGACCAACTAGACAGGCAGCAGCAATAGTATTACTTGTTTAGTTTACAGATAACAAGAACAAAATGTACTCAGACAGAGAGTCGAGGTAGTCACTGGCTTGCCCCAAGACATTTTGCGCTAAACCCCGTCTGTTTGAACAGATGGCATTTCGTCCCCTTGTCTAGATCCGTTATTGTGATTTCCATCACGATGGCTTCCTATGGAAGCCTTTGAAAAATTCCAAAAAGTAACGTGTATTTGATATTTCAATGGGGGGGAGGGGGCTGGATTTGTGATGGTGTGAATCACATGGGCTCCTCAAGGCTGGTTATTTGCGCCTCTCCCTGCCTCAGACAAGCTGCCGAAGCCAAGGAACTAGAAGGCGATGAGTCGGCTTCTGTGCTGTACAGCCGCAGCCTGCGGTCACCCCAAATCACCAGCCAGCCTGTACCCACAATGTATTGGAAAATCATTTTGAACGGGCGCCGTTGCAGGCATCTTCATGGGAAGTAACAGGGAAGGCACATCCTGCAGGTATAGTTCAGAAAATGCCGTCAGCACACAATGCTGGAAAACACTGGAATGCATAATGGGAAGATGCCCTGAGTCAGGGCAGCGATGAGATGGGGCCTGGAGCAGGAACAAGGGGAACAATGTGAGGTGCTGGGTTTGTAAAACACAGGAATTAAAGAAGAAGCAGGTCAGGAAGACAGGGCTGGCTTTGGGGAATGAGGCATGGGTTTGTCATGCTGAAGATGAAATCCCGCCCCCCAGAGGTATTTTATAAACCGGAGGACAGAGTGCAGGTGGCAGGTGAAAAGAGTGTCACTGACGTGTGTCACCTGACTCATCAGCCCATGCCCCCCCATCTTATACACAGTATATATTATTGTGTGCGTTTCACTTAGGCAGTAGCGGCACCATGTCGGACTGAAGAAAAAGGAGCTGCCAGGGGACTCGACGGCAGCCCAACAGACCCTTGGTGGTCACATGATCGGGATTTAACACATAGTGAGTCCAATTATGATCCTGATGAAGGTCGTTTTGTTTTTTAAAATAAAAAACTGGGCCCAAAATTAAGAAAAAAACAGTCATTCAAGCAAAACATTGAAAGGAAATTGAAATACATTTTTCTTAAGAAACTCTGCACAATAATGGGGGGTCTTTCCTCTATTAAAGCTCAAGCCGCCAGGATGGCCTAATAATAATAATGATACTTTTTTAATATGTGCCTCCATAGATTACTCATGTCTGACAACGTGCCACTGTAGATTTCTAATGTCTGATTAACGTGAATAAATGTGTGATTAACCCCACCCACCTGAGCCTCGCTCCTTGGAAACCCTCAGGCTCACATCTTAGCGGAGTGCCCCCCCCCCCCCCATCTGCGTGCAGCATGGCTGGCCGGCCATATGCTGCCTCATTGTACTTGATGGCCGCATAAACGGATGCTGATGCATAGTCCACATGTGGGTAGCCTTTTGTAAAAAGTCAGGAGACTTATTGTCATATTAATCATTAAGACAATAACAGGGCAGTACTAAGAGCTCATCGGGCCTCAGTGTGGAGAATCAGTGGGCAAATATGATGGTTTGCTGAATTACCCATGGCTATTGCTTCCTGTCCATGGCTTGACCCAGTTCTGGGGCTTGTTCACACACGTCTTGCTCAGTGAGCATCACACCGGTTGCATTTTCACCCAGAAATGTTGCCACCTAGACTCTTAGGCAGGAAACCTGCATTGTACTCTTAAACAAAGAACTTATTTTAAATGACACTGGGAAATAGTGAGCTGTCTGCATCCGGAAAGGGGGGGGGGAAGGGAGAAAAGAATTGCCAAGAAGACAGACAAACAGGAGCTGTTTTGCCTTGAGCTAGTGCGAAATACTGCTATGAAAATAAATCTTGATTTATGTTGTGTATCGTCAGGTAGCCGACGCCTTGCAGCGGTGCTGCCGGAAAGCGGCTCGGAATGGTTCCTCCCGGCATGGCAGTCTTCAGACACCCCCTTCTGTCTGAGCTGTATCGCGTTTCATGAGAGGCCCAAGTCTCGTCGGGTCACCAGGCAACTTCGCCGTTCGTAGCGTGACTCGCAAGCGATTTAGATCAACTACGTAGCTAAAATATAATAGCATAGAAACCGGTTTAGAGTGTTTTGGGAGCTTTGCAATGAGCGCTTTTCAATGTTGGGGAGACGGCCTGTATTTGCATTAGTGTCTTTTGTATAATATTGAAGGCATGAACGTCTTCGTGTCAGTTTGGGTCAGTCCTCTGATTTTCGTTACGAAGAATATTCCGTTCCCTCTCTCTCCATCACGTTTGTCATCTCTGCTGCTCGAATGGCTAATTTGTTAGCTGGCACATCGCTCGTCGTGGAGCATCAGCTCAAGGACAGATGAGAAGCCTTGGACGTCCTCCTCGCTGGCCACTGGAGCGAAGGGTCAGGGAGGAGTTGGGGGCCTGAGGAAAGCGAAAGAATTTGAGAAAAACACCGAAGCTGCTGGATGTGCCGTCAGCCCCAGTGACCCATAAATGCGCGACAAAAAGTATTGGTTGCTATGAAGCTGAGGACTAAGAACAGCAGAAAACTTTAGTATTGAGTTTTTAATGCGACAGAATTTAGATTGATTACATCATGCAGCCAGGCCAGGCAGACAGGCGTCTCCATTCCACATGACGGCATGTGTCGGTACTTTAAATATTTGTCATGTGTCTTGCTAAAAAAAAAATTGAATCTCAGAAATGCTCCAGGCACTGATGGGGCAAAGTCTATAGATCGAAATGAGACGTCTCCATGGCAATAACTCAGCAATTAAGGCGTAATGCAGGGAAACCATGACAAACTCCTGAAGAATACCCTCTATGAATGATCGTCTTTGTTTTTATGTAGTTATTACGTGATCAATAAGCAAAATAAAAACAATCTGTTTAAAGGTTTATTGATTTTTTTTTTCCAAACAACAGTCTGTATTTCAGCAACTTAAAGATAACAGATGATTATTTTATAATGGTTATAACGGTTATGTTTATTCATTAAATGATACAGTAAGAGTCTCAATATGTAGTAATTAAGAGTTTAAATATTGAACAAAATCAAATTACTTTAAATAGTTTATAGTTTCGTATGTTCAGTTTTCTCACAGTCTGAAGTTTAACCCCTAAGATCTTGCTTTTCGCGCCGCTGTGTGCCTGCTGAGCTTGATCTCTTGCTCCCCGTGTTTGGCCTTTCCACTTATCCCCCTCACCTCTTGGGGCCCCCACATCTCTGCCAGCAGAACTCCAATAATAAACCAATCAATAAAATGACCAAATGCACTGTCTTCATACCCTGGACAGACGTGAGAGATGACCTCAGCGCTGACCTATCCAGAACTGCTCACGCTGAAAGATTATCCTGTTATTATATCGTAACCCCTCAAACCTAACCTTGTATTCATCATTATGTATTATTGCTAATCTGCTTGGATTATTTCTTGACAGAAGCTATTAAATGAGTACAAGATTTATTTCTGTAATCCCATTAGCCATTGGCTTTGTTAGTGCATTACGAAGAGGTTGTTGGCACCAATAATTCTGGTTATTTGAATTTATTATATAACTTAATTGTCAAGCGGGACGTTCGTAGAAACTAAAATAAAAATGAGAAATTAAAAATACATAAGAGTATATATTATAGAACAGCAAGTGCCCATCTTGAGTAGACTGCCGTGGACCTGTTGACGTGACATGTCACTCTGGGCCGCAGCTGTGTAATTGCGTGTATGTCGACGCCGGATTGCGCTGGACCTCTTAATGTGACGGAAATGCAGCTTCGCAGCCGGCCAGCAAAGTGCTGAGTGTAAGGAGACACGGAAATCACCCTCGTCACCAGTATGCATGTTGTGTTTTGTCTTATTTCCATTTTCAGTCTTCCCTCTTATTTTATATTTATTCCATGAATACGCCCCTCTGCGGCCCCTAGTTATACGTCCGCTTTGATGTTTTGTGACTGCCTTTGTTGCGTTTTGTGCCGTCTAATCCTTTTGCATGTCACTGACTGGATGGTTCAAGTATGAATTCCTGCGTACTGATGAACAAACAGCAAATACAGAATCTCAGATCTTAGATGTGAACCTCTGGACTGTCATGTCAGCACTGCATAAGGGCACAGGTCTGTCGACCCGCACATGTCGCTGTGTGTGTTCTCCACCCTCCTGAGCATTTCCCCCCCCCTCAACTGGAGCCGTCGGTGATCGAGGGCCGGAGAATATCCCCTAACCTCACTTTTGTCTGCTGAAATAATGGAGTCCATAATAGAGTGCATTGTCTGCTACCCTCTGTAGCTTTCCTTGAGGAGCCGATCTTAGTGTCAGCTTTAATTCTGCCTGTAACCCAATCCTCGGATGGCTCCCAACCATCCTCGCTGGCCGCTGCCTCTCTACTACCCCCCCACCTCCCCCCCGCCCCCGATGCGGTCCTTTGCGTGGGTGGACTCATAAACTCCGTAGCGAAGACATTCAGCTGCTGTATGATTCGGAGTGTCCCGGGACCTCTCTGAAAGCCGGCACCGGATCCACGGGTCGCCCACCCACCCCCCCCCACACCCAGGAACTGCAGCCCCTGCCTGTCAACCCACTGGCGTGCGAGGGACGGAGAAAATAGCAAAAGTGAGAACGGCAGAGGGGAAGACGGCTCGGCTAGGAACAGCGGAGGTGCTAAGAGGCGCTGAGACTTGGTTTGGCTCAGTCTGGGACAAGTGGAGGTTTCTCTCACACTTCAGAAAAAAGGCAGAGACTGTGCAGACACCTGTGAGGCTATAAGTCAGCTGGAAACAAAGAAAATCCCCTTGAAATCAACCAAAAGGTATCATAAAAATAAGTACTGGATGCCTGACTAGCAATATAACTGCTAGCCTCAGAACAAGCTCATGCAGGGTATGGGTCTGGGTATTCAGAGAGTAAAGGCAGTGATTTGTCTTTGTCCAAAACATCAGCGTCAAAAGTTATGTTATGAATAAGAATGCTGCAGGATTACACGTGAACCCGAGATCGCAGTGGATGAAATCGATCGGTGTTCTTGTGATGAATCTCCATTGCAGACACAAGCACAATGCTGGCCAGTCCAACATCCTTTGCCACCTGGGGAATACTGGAAAGCTGGGGGGACAAAAATCCAGAAAGGTCCAAGTGGGCCCACTGTGCCAGGAGAATCCCCCATCGAGGGCACCAGGAGCCATCAACCATTACGTAGACGGTTAACTTGCTCTCCCGGCTTCTGGTGCGCTTGCATACTTAACACGGACAAATACAGACGCATATACAGCTGAATAAGCTTGGGGGTCACAGAGCAGGGCCAATCAGCATGCAGCACACCAAGAACTGGGGGTAAGGGTCTTGCTCAGGGCGGCCCAGTGGCTTCCTGAACATGGGCACAACTCCCTAACCTCCAGAGCCCCACATCACCCCCACCGACACCCATACAGATGGATACAGGGTGATATAGAGGGTACATCTGCCCCCTTCCCCACTCAGCTTTCCTACAGCCTTTGAAGATCTGATGAAGATGCAGGAGAAGGTGACACCCCTTCCTCCCAGAGAAGCAGCCCGGCTGCATCATCAAGGCTGGATGGGGATGAGAGGTGCAGTAATTTAATGCAATCTCGATAATTCCCTGACCCCCCAGTGCTCTGGCAAAGCAGTGGAATTAGGACGGATGTGGGACAGAACCATGGAAGTCAGATCCTCTTTCTCGACACTGCAACGCCCCAGCAGTCACCCCTTGCAAAGATCAAAGGGGATGGGCGCCGCACCCCTGTGTGTGCAGTGGACTGTGTTGGAGTGAGCCCCCCCCCATGCACCGGGCCGGTTAGCAGCCCCTCCCGACAGCCCTCCCACACATGGCAGAGTCGCAGACCACAGAAATTCAGGACCGGGTTCCAAATTTCAATGGCAGAAGCATTACCACAGTACTTTTGATTTATCTACTTAACCACTGAAATACAGGACCCCACCCACTGCACTTTTGGTTGGTCCACTTAATCAATGAAATACTGGACTCCACCCACTGCACTTTTGATTGGTCCACTTAATCAATGAAATACAAGACCCCACCCACTGCACTTTTGGTTGGTCCACTTAATCAATGAAATACAGGACCCCACCCACTGCACTTTTGGTTGTTCTACTTTACCACTAAAACACAGGACCCCACTGATGGCACAGTTTGATCAATCTATTTAACCACTGAAATACTGGACCCCACCCACGGCATTTTTGATTGGTCTACTTAACCGCTAGACACGGGGCCTGTCCATGGCACTTTTAGTCTGTCTACTTAACCAGTGAAACAGAGGACCCTACCGAAAGCATTTTTGATTGGTATATTTAACCAATGAAACACAGAACCCCTCCCACGGCACTTTTGGTTGGTCTGCTTAACCACTGAAACACAGAACCCCTCCCATGGCACTTTTGGTTGGTCTGCTTAACCACTGAAACACAGGACCCCACCACGGTACTTTTGGTCGGTCTACTTAACCACTGAAACACAGTGTCATGACGTGCTCGTTCGATCCTCCTGTGTGGCACGCCCACCTCGTTATCTCGTGCTACTTCCGGATTGTTTGCACCTGTTTCCTGTGAATCCTGGCTCGTCTTGTGTATTTACTCCGCGTCTGTGTCAGTATCCCTAGATCAGTCATTGATGTTAGCTGATGTTGTCTGCCGTGTTTGCTGTCTGCTTGGAATAAACCCCGTTTTGCCCGTATTCACGGCTATCCTCGCCTGCTTCCAGGACCCCACCCACAGCGCTCATGGTTGCTAAGCATTTAAAATAAGTAACCACTGCGTCTGAAAATGTGCTGGTAACTGTGCCAAAGCATGCTCATTTTGGTCTAACTTACTGGAAAGTTGAAATACAGTGCTTGTGGTTGATGTACTTTAGCAATTAAGTAGCCACTATGTCGGAATTCAGCGGTGTACTTGTAATTTAAAATGTTTGTTTACATATTGGAGAACCACTCCAAAAATCATGCATTTCTAAACCTGCCTGTAATATGTAACTGTGTCTGTCTGTGTGGGTCATGTTAAGGACTGGCATCCTGCTCAGAGCGTCCGCTGCCTCGTGCCCTGTGAGGGATTGGCATCCTTTCCATGGTGTCCCCTGCCTTGTGCCCTGAGATGGACTGGCATCTTGCTCAGGGTGTCCTCTGCCTCGTGCCCAGTGAGGGACTGGCTTCCTGCCCATGGTGTCCCCTGCCCCTTGACCAGTGTGGGACTGGCATCTTGCTCAGGGTGTCCCCTACCTTGTGCCCAGTGAAGGACTGGCATCCTGCCCATGGTGTCCCCTGCCCCTTGACCAGTGTGGGACTGGCATCTTGCTCGGGGCGTCCTCTGCCTCATGCCTTGTGAGGGACTGGCATCCTGTCCATGGTGTCCTCTGCCCCTTGACCAGTGTGAGACTGGCATCCTGCTCAGTGCATCACCTGCTTTGTGCCCTATGAGGGAGTAGTATCCCACTCAGGGCATCCTCTGCTTGCTGTGACCTTGTACTTGATAAACATTCAAAATGAATGGCCAGAATATGCTATGCTTGATGTAGAGTATCAGTCAAAGGTCTGGACACGCCTATCCATAAAGGTTTATTTATTTTTTATATTTTAGAATAATGATGCCAAAACTATAAAATAACATTTATGGAATTATGCACTCAGACAGTCAGATTGCAGACAGTTAAACACAGAGAGGTCCCAGAACGGAGACAGTCAATCACAGAGAGGACCCAGAATGCAGGCAGCCAATCACAGAGAGGTCCCAGAACGGAGACAGTCAATCACAGAGAGGACCCAGAATGCAGGCAGCCAATCACAGAGAGGACCCAGAACGGAGACAGTCAATCACAGAGAGGTCCCAGAACGGAGACAGTCAATCACAGAGAGGACCCAGAATGCAGGCAGCCAAACACACTGAGAACACAAACAGTGAAACACAGAAAGGTCCCGGAACGCAGACCATCAAACATAGACAGGCCCCAGAGCACAGGCAGTGAAATACAGAGAAGACCAGGAGAGCAGGAACATAAACAGTCAAACTCACAGAGGACCAGAATGCACAGTCAAACACAGAGAGTTCCCTGAATACAGACAATCAAAATGAAAGATGACCTGGAATGTAGACAGTCAAACATAAGGAGGAATCGGAACACAGATAGTCAAACACAGAGAGGACAAAGACAGTCAAACACAGAGAGGACCCAGAATGCAGACAGGCAAAGACAGGGATGTCCTGGACCACAGACAGTGAAACAGAGAGGAGACTCGAAACTCAGACAGTCAAACACAGGGAAGATCACTTTCCGGCAGGTGCCAGTACACATGGAACACGGCTTCAAAGTCAGAATTGGAGACTCCCGTTCCGTTGATGTTATGCTTAGCCTGTCTAAGTGAAGCTTTTAGTAGGAAAGGATCCAAGTTCTCCTGGTGGTCCAGGTATGAATTGTTCATTAATAGACGGGTAACCCAAATTTGTACAGGCAGAAGAGGCCCTCAGGAGCCTCTGGTGACAGCCTATGTCACAAGGTTTGCTGTCTCTCTTTGGTGTGACCCCTAATTTATAAAAAAATTCTCAAGGGGGTGACGACCAGCTACCAACTCGATTCCACCTCCCCCCGTTTCATGTTCTGCTGAAGTGGCTCAATGAGTTAACTGGGATTTCTGAAGAGCTAAAAGTTGTGCCCCTCTTTCTATGTCTGGAAACCAGGCGTCTGCCGCGATCACCGCTTGTTGTGATATTCTGCTGGATGGTTACCCCAGCCGTCATAGTGGCTGCCCTCACTAGGAATTAACTTCGGGAAACAATGTGTCTTGTGTTTCAGCAAAAGCAATTCAGTGTGTTGAGTGCAGACAAGCCTGTGTATATTACTGTGTGTGTCTGTCCAATGTCTGTGTGCCTGTGTGTGACTGTGTTAGCCTGTGCTTTAAGCACATTTATTCACAGAGAGGTATTGTGGGACCCCCTTGATTCTTTCTTCATTTGAGCACCAGGGCTCCAGCCAGAGGGATTACAGAAGGGTTAGTGCAGTCTCGCTTGGTGCCCGAAAGAATCTGCATTCCCATTGAGGTTGAGCAGCGGTTGTTCCGTAAGCATCCCCTCATCTCAGCATGCTGGTCCACAGCGTCCCCAGGGGTGTGTTGTTTTAGTGTCCGCTTTCCCAAAACAAGTTTGGACTGCCTCACCCGAGAGTGGTGGGGGGCGGCCGACCTTTGATCTTGACATCTTTAAAAAAGGCTGTGCCATAGCTCCGACAGATCAACAGGGGTGTGCAAGAAGGTGGACGAGTCCGCAGGCCCCGGCACCGGGAGGCGAGATGTGGCCACAGGCAGCAGGAGAGAGACACGGAGGCGAGGGGATTTGATGTGTCTGTCTGTGGGGAGGTGGGGTCACAGACGCTCTATTTCACAGGGATGAGTCTGCCCCCACGGCGGTGACGCCAGGAACATGGAGGGGGGTGTTTGTGTGTGTGTGTGTGGGGGGTGCCTTAAAAGTTGAGCTATCAAACTGTCTCCACAGCCTCCAACTCCTCCCTGGTTGTTCTGTGTCATGCTCCCCTTCCCGAGCTAAGAGAAGCAGCCGAGATCCCCATACAGCACCCCGCTCTCCCCAAAAACCCGAGGGCTGCTCCGGACCAGCTGAGAAATTCAGGATGGGGATTCAGCGGGGCCTACAGTCAGGGAAGGATGGCCCATCCGGCTCCCTGTCCCATTGTCTGCCGCCGGAGTCCTGGTGTAGCCCATCTGCATTTATGAGCCTCTGAATCACACATCTTCCATTCATGTGGGGGTGTTGTAAGAAATAATAAGCGCACGGCTGAGAGTCCCCGTTTATTTTCCAGGGGACGAAAGCAAGGGATGCTGACGGCTTTATGGCAGGTTGATAGACATGAGTAAATTGTCGAACATCCATTGACGCTGATGGATTTTGTCTATAACTTTATATAAACAGACCATCAAAGGTGGTATAACTGAGTTTTACGGTGGCTGTCAGCAGCTGATTCACACTTACCCTTCCTTAGCTAGTGTGAAAAACACCAGACAAGCAGCATATATTCATAAGAAAATGACTAAAATGTAATCTTATAAATACTGTTAACACGTTAGATATTGTTGACATTGCTTTAGATGTTTTTGGGAATGTCCGAATGCTGGTTAGCAGAAAATAAATGAAAATATTATGTTAATTTATATATCACATGCACTATAAATTTTTCTTGCACTTTAATATTTTTATGACATTAATTTTGTTGCAGGTGAGCAGACGTGTTGAGAATCGTGAAGAAACCATAAAAAGAGGACACAGAATTTTCTGGAAATCATTTCATGAAAATTGCTTCTGGTATTTCTGTTTCAACATCGCATTTTCACACTTCACCCAGGGCCAAAAGTGTTTTGCCTAATGTGATTTTACCGCGGGTGTTTTTGTATTTCGCCTTTGCCGTGAGAAAAGCACGAAAAAGTAAAGCAATGAAACTTCCGCATTCGGGTAAATTGTAACGGTGTCCCCCAGAAATCAGCAGCGTATATGGTGAACAGGCGTGTGAAACTCGTGCCTTGCTGGGAGTAGCCCCGCTGATTGGTGGCACTGGGTAGAAACAGATTATTTAAACAGTAACTCTCAGTTGTGAGAGGCAAATGGAACCCTGGGGAGATATATCCCCATATAATGGAGGTTTAGTGCGATGGGATGAATTGCACCCATTTTCTTCTTGCGTAAATCTTTGTATCTTGTCTTTATTCTGACGCAAGGCTTTGCAAGTTGGGAGCTTAATTGCCGTTTACGACCCGAGTTAGCTAAACAATAACTCCGCGTTAGATCCCTTTGTGTCAATACTAGTATTCTTTGAAAGGGAAAACGCGCTCAACATACCCAGTCAATTTGTGTCACGCATGATGTTTGCCATTATAGCAATTTACCGATATAATCAAATCAGTAAGCGAGCCCGGCCTCTCCAACCTCGCTCTTTTTGCATTGTGGTTTTATGTAGTTTGCAGGCACCTCCTTGAGCAAAATATCGATGTCTTAGAGAGTTAGTGGCAGACTGTGAGAGACCAATAAATCAATTGCAGCACATGAACTAATAAAATAGACTTAATTCGTCTATTATGACACTTTAACATCTAACGAAATGTGAAAGTGTAGGAATACAATAAATAATAAACAAAAACGTCTTTCTTTATTACATTCCTGTAATGTAAATAGGCGTTTTATTCTCTGAAACTACAGACACTACAGAGGTTTAATATAATCTGAATACAAACTCTGAAATATATCACTTTACGTGTTGGTTTGAGTAGTACGAAATGTAGACTTCAGATCACCCGTTTCCGTTATAAAAAACAACGGGAAATCTAGCACAATTCTAATGAAATTATACATAAAAAATAAAACCATGTGTCGTATACGTATAAAACAATATATATATATATATATATATTTTTTTTTTACTTAAAGGCACATACGATTGGCTACACTTTAATTTCATACGCATAAAGTTGCAATCATAGGTACAGCAACAGGGAGATAAACTGGTTTTTATCGATGCAATGCAGATTACAGATTTTAAACAAAATGCACATCTTATTTATATGAATAATTCAAATCAGTTTTTTTATTTGTGCTCAATATACTCAAAGATGCATCGGTTTTACGGTTGCGTTATCTGTCGTGTTTTCTTCCATGTCAGTATTGTTTTTAAACATCACTGACAACCAAGTTGACAAAAGCTGATTACGTCAACAGATAGGGAAAAAGTGTAGCTGACAAACGTCAAGATTACAGCCGCCTGTGCTTCCAGCAAGGCCTGAAAGGGGCATATGCACACACGGAGCACCAGACATTTTAAAAATCTGCTGTATGTGGGGGATCTGAGTGCACTTCCCTCGGCCGCGAAATTACGATATTTTTAATCGGATCCTCTTTTGAAGTGGGATGACCTCACATCTCAAATCCTGTTTATAAACCGACAGAGAAATATAGCCAAAAAGGCATAATAAATGGTGAAAGTGACGATGAAGAACAATAAATGCGACGAGGGATTATTAGTACTTTTTTTGTTCCAAAGTTCACGCTACAACAGAAGAGAGCGCTTCCAGAGCTTGGCACAAACAGTCTTTTTAAAAAGAGTATCTATGGTGAGGAAGGCAAATTATCTTAATGTCATGTTACCAAAGCACTTATTAATCCATATTTAAGATGGTTCATTTTCCAGACTGAAAGTTATACATTTTTTTCACTGACCTAAAAATGATTAATGTGTAACAGAACCGCTTCGCACACCAATGCTGCACGCGCGCGCTCTCGGCTAAACTGGATGCAAAGCAGCGTCTGGATTCTAGGGGGCGCTATTAAACAGGGAGAGAGAACGTAATAATAACTCCGCACTCAATGCGCAATGCACACGCTTTGCGAAAGACAAGGGATGTCAGTACTGGGGTTTGCATGTTAATTCCCCCCCTTTTCTGCACTTTCAGCTGTATTTTATTTAAGTCCATATATTTCATCCATTTATTTTGGTCAATGCGTTCAAATTTTGTTCATTCATGGGAAAAACACAGAAGCTGATGGCCTCGATCCTGTTTAAGTGGAAAGACTATAATTTCACAATAAATCATCTCTGCGACGACTCAGATGAAAGTGACTGCTATCGGATTAAGTTCGCGCAGTAACAGGTGCTCTGTGTTCCCCATGTCGCTCAAATAATATTACCTGCCGAAAAAAGATAGGCCCATTATTTGCCATTAAAAGGGAAGAATTTAGGCAGCACCGTGTTTTGTCATTAATGTCATTGTCAAAATTATGAGCTAATTAAGTTACCCGTGTATGCTGACATTTGAGTATCATTTGACCATTTCGAGGGAAGTGTGGAATAAGGACACACTCATATAGGCCTGATTATGAGACGTCTGCAATGTTGTGATTCTTAGGCTACATTAGTGGGTTTAAGTGTAATACCTGCATGAGAAAAGGGAAGCTGGGTATAGAGATGCCATGTCAAAAAGGTAAGAAGACCTCAAACTCTCCCATGGAGCATTTGACGTCTCAGTCCGTGATGAATTTTACTTGCATATCCCACAAATTAAGCTGGGGCATAAATCCTATAGTCTTCAAAATTAACACCATAACCAAAAGTAGAACAAATGTCCTGATTCTAACAAAATGACGATAGGTGAAAAAGTCTTTATGGCAAAAAATTAAATTAATGGAGCATAATTTACAATAAACAAAAAATCACAAGTGAAGGAAACATTAAGGCAATGACCTAATTAATGTTTTGAAGAAATGTTATTTATAATTATGACAAAGAAAACATCTGAAAAATACAACCCACAATATTTTCTGGTCATTTTTCTGGCATGGAACAGGGAAATGGGAGCAGGAGTCACGAAAATGGGCGAACAGGGGTTTTAATTGAAGAAAACACACAGTGGAACACATCACAACATCAATGACCGGACTGGGGAAACATAGTTGAACGCGGACTTAAATACACTGGACTAAATAACAAAAACTAGAAACAGCTGGTAAGCACAGGGATTCCACATGAGGTAGCAAGGGGACATGACACATGGGAGGATCAGACAAGCAGGGCATGACATTACAGACTTTAAACAGACAAACTGGTGGTTGAGATCCATCCATCCATCCAACCAGTACAGGGTTACAGTGATTCTGAAGACAATTGTAGGAAGCACAAGACACGAGGCAGGAGCCTGGATGGTATGACAGTGATGTAAAACAATTGTCCAAATTATTTTATAATGATTCATATTCTTAATTTTTTTATTATTAATACAAAAATTATTATGACTCCGGCTGAAACACAGAAAGCTTTTTTCTTTTTTACCTTTAAATTAATATGATTTTTTAATGTATATATTTTGTAAACTGCATAAAAAACAGAATGCTTCTCAGGACATCAGAATTTCTAAATAGTTAATTTCTGTTCAAAGGTCTGACTCATCTGGTTTGATTGAATCTGTTTGACATCAATAAATGAACTTCTCAGAATGTACTCTGCACATTGATCTTTCAAAACAGTTCATCTTGTTCATTTTGTAGAACGGGCACCTACACTGAGGAACTGTGAATGACTTAAATATTACGCAACCTATCAACTTCATGGTCTGATATAAAGGACCTCTGTGGGTGAAATGACGCTGTGGGTCCTTCTGCTCCATAACCAAGGCTGAAATGTTTCATTGTATGCGTACTGGACACTGTGCACTGGACACATGTTGTGTTGGTTGTGGTGCCCTGTGATGGACTGCCATCCTGTCCA
>JAODKF010000046.1:2604354-2615212 GCA_026779585.1 Mormyrus proboscirostris | reverse complement strand
CCGCAGGGGGCAGCCTTCCAGCCAAAGCTAGGCCAGGCTGGTCTCGCCCTCCTGAGGCTCCAAGGCACAGAGGCGGCAACGAGCCCGTTTGGGGATCCTAAATCACAGCAGACGCCCACGTCCCGCAGCGCACTGGCAGGTGCCACAGTGGAGATCGACTGAGCCTTTAAGGAAAAAGCCAACCAGAGTGTTCTCAGGAAAAGCAGAGAGCTCAACAAAAGTAGCCAAATGCTACTCTAGCCACCTGTGACAGTGCCAACAACAAAATGCTGAGGACACTTCAGCTCCAAGGAGTTTTTTGGAAAACCGCAGCAATACAGGGTAATGAATAAATCTGTACATCATTATAAATAGATCCAAGGGCATCTATACAACGTCTTTAAGTGAAAGAGGCCGCAGACTCACAGGACCAAATAAAGGGTGTACGCACTGGTAGCTAGCTTAGGTATCACGCTAATACCGCTATTTACAGTTTAAAGCATTTCCACATGGACATGGCGCTGGAATAGCCTCAGTTAGGCACCGCATATGCACTCCCACATCTCAGAAAGGTTTGACCCCCTGGCTCACGGCCGCACGAGCACCTCTCCAGCACCCGTCTGTCCCTGTCAGCCTCACTCACCATCAGCCCCCCCTGCTCAGCACCCCCCATAAGCAGCTGCTTATATAGTGTGCAAACCTGCTTTATGCCCTGACAAATGGCCAATTCAGTAGGAACGGATGCAGATATACAGCTCTAGGAAAAATGAAGAGATCGCTCTATATTTTAAAAAAATCTGTATTTGTAAGTCCTAGTTCTGTTGGCAGAAGAGGCTACGCTGAGCATCAGGCTGCTTCCAGGCTCAAGGTTTCTAAGACCGCAGTACATAAGAATAAGGTGAAGCAGGAGACACTGGGGATGACCAGGAACCAGTCAGGTAAAGGACAGAAATTTCGAATGCCAGAGATGTTAAGGTTAACTTATCGGACAGTTTCTCATGAATCAGAGGATGACATCAAGTGACCTTCAAAAGGAACGGGAGACATTAAATGCAGGTGTGAAGTGCACTGCTAGGACAGTTCATATCAGGCTCCTAGAAGCAGGTCCCATAAAGAAATAATAAAAATCATCATCCTTTTCATTAGCCAAATATGTTTCCATACAAGGTATTTGCCTTGGCGATGCTTTTACAAGACATTACAAAAAAGGACATTAGATGGAATATTCAAAGTTTAGTAAACTCATATATATAAAAGTAAAACACTAGATTAGTATTTGGTTAATATAACTATTATATAATAATTAATTATCATAATAGTAGCAATGATGATAACGATATAATTAAATATGTAATTATGTATGAATATATTTATATATGTATGCGTGTACATAGTAATAATTTAAGTATAAACTATATGAATGTGAACTATATAAAATAATAATTTCAAGGGCTCCCATATAGCACAATTATTAAGTAGCAGCCAAGTCAACTCTATATGTGCAAGAGTGCAATATATGTATATAGAGTTTGCAGTATGTGTGCATATCGTGCAAGAGTGCAGAATGTAACAGTGTAGGGGAAGCTTATCAGTGGTTCATTGGTTATGCTGGTCAATAGTTCACTTCAGCTGATGGTTAATTGAACATCCACTAAGAGACTGGTTTGGTTAATGAGAGACACAGCTTGAGGGAAGAAGCTCTTGGCCTGTATGGGAGTCTCAGTTCTGCTTGCTCTGAGTGTTCTGGAGGGTAATGTTTGAATGATGTGGTGAGCAGGTTCAGATGGGTCCTCAAAGGAAGAAGTTCTTCATCAATGAGAAGCAGGGAAAAGCCAGACTGGTGTTGGCAAAAACATAAAAAATTCTCACACACACACACACACACACACACACACACACACACACACACACACACATACACACACAGAGACATGCACACTTATTCATCTGGCAGTGGTTTCATCTTGGGTGATGAAGAGCTGCAGAAACAATGGGGGGGGGGGGGAGCACTGTCCCGTATACGCCACTAGCAGGGAACGTAACTAGGGGCACTCGGGGGTTGGTGCAGCCCCCAGCCCCCCGGGGCACTCCCAGGTGCCCAAACTGTCTCCAAACTGGTGTCACTCGGTACATAATAGCCCCCACCTCCTGGGCCACCCGCTCGCCCCCAGGCCTTCCTCCCCAGGCTCGCCACCGCCTGGCCTGCCGATCCAGGCCATTGTCTGCCCTGAAAAAGCCCATTATTTCAGCTCATTCACAGTGAGTAAACACTGAGTGATGATCCCTTCCTAGTCCTATCACTCACACACGCCGCCCCCGGCCCCCATCTGCCCCCTCCCAGCCCCACAATGTAATATATGCCCCTTACAAATCACTCCTGCTCCCCACTCGCTCCCCTGGGCCCACGTTTGCTCTTCTTCATGATTTTCCACAAAGCTTGAGGGGACAGGCTGCATGTGCTGCAGCCATCAACTGGAGAATCAAAACAGCTCGAGGCAGGACTCTGTGAAGCCATCACCCATCACCGTGGCCCCTGTCACCAAGACACAGACCACAGATCTTGGTTGAACCGACACTAAAAATAGCAAAATAAGGTGGCCAGGTCCATTAAAGTCGCTAATGCCGCCAACACCGCTAGTGTCGCTAAGGCTGCTAAGGCCACTAATGCTACTAACAACGCTAAAGTCATTAAGGCCACTAACGTCGCTAATGCCGCCAACACCACTAGAGTGAATACGGCCGCTAACGTAGCTAATGCTGCTAACAACGCTAAATTTGCTAAGGCCGCTAACATTATTAATGCTGCTAACAACGTTAATGCCACTGTTAGGGTATGGAAATCGAGGCCTGCTGCCCCTGCGCCTCCAGCATGCTTCTTTTCTCTTTATGGAAAGATACTTGCACTGTGCCTCCCGCAAACTGCAGAAGAACATTGGGGCGATAGAGGACGTCTCGCTCCAAGCTGTTCATCCGCCAGCATTTTCTTAAGAATAACAAGAAAACAAATAAACTCTGACTGAATCAAGCATCCAAAAAAATGCACTAATGGGGGCGACGCCTGCTCCAGAAGAGCCCTGCACGTTACTGCCAGCACCCCACGCTTGCACGCCGCTCTCTTTACCGTGCAGAGGGTTCTACAGTTTGTCTTAATTATGGGGAATTATCAGGCCCGGTCGACGCTCTCTGCCGCTAATGTGATTACCCACTGCACACTCCGTCTCGGGCGGAAGGAGGCTGACGCGCAAGCCGAAAGTAATGCGATAAGAAGTGCCTCCACCAGCATGGTTGCTGCGGCTTTCAGGGGTAAGCGGTTATGACAAGGTAATAATGGCGTATGCAAAAGTCAGCCTGAAATTTGTTTAGTTAGGCCATGATGGATGAGCCGGGCCTAACCTCGTTTGCGAAAGTGCCTCTTGATTTCTGTAGCTGTGGATAACAATTTAGATTTAATTAGCTGCTCCCTCATCTAATTAAGAGATTAAGAAATCTGACCTCAAGTGCATTGCATGCACACACGTATGCGGGCGCATTAAAAATAAGAATCGCAGCTAATTTTGCTGCGGAAATGTACAGATTTTCCCCACACAGGGCCAAGTCGCTTGGAGAGACTGGCATCTGTCAGCCAGAGGCCCGGCATCCACTCGAAGTGGCATCCACTTTTCCACATACAATTCCATCTTTCAAGTGATTTTTCTGTGTCATATTGGAAGCACATGAGTCACACGGCCCCAATGCATGGGCAGGCTACACTGAGACGCTTGCGGCACGCCACCACAGTGATTTTCCAGATGACTCTCGTTACCCGATCCTTATTTTGTCGACACACAGATAAAAGGCCCCTCCCTGGAAGGGCCAGCCTCTTCCTGTCCGCCCGACCCGTCTTCGGTGCTGGCGATGCACCAGCGTGGCACCAAGCCATCCTGGGACCAGGGATTCTATTTTACTTTTTGGCTTTCAGTGGCAGGGCAGAGAGTCGTGCTTCATCAAGAGAGGGAAGGAGCCGTAATCGGCTCCCGGACCTGATCATCTGTCCCTGGGGGAAACAGGGCGCAGACACACAGACACCCCTCCAGGCTCAGTCAGCTGTAGTTCATGGCTTGAGCCGCCCCTCCCCACGCTCCTGGCCCCATTGTGCGTCATGGGGCACCCCAAGACCCTTTGCAATGTCCGTCTCTCTCCTGTGTTCCTTTTCCCTTCAGTCTGTCATTCATGGGTGAGGGGGGCACTGAACAACAAACAACAGGTTCATGCTATTTTCAAGAGCTCCCCCCATGATTTAGTTATGCCCGGCTGATGCCAATCACCACTAAGTGCTCTCTGAAGCGCCTGTTTGGGGCGGTCCTGGGGAAGCGCCATCAACTAGCGTCGCCCCCCCGCCCACGTTAGCTGCGAGCACTGGACGGCCCCTCTGCACTTCAGAGCGGCAACTGCTCCACAGAGCCAATTACCAGTAACACATACTCCAGTTCATCTCCCCCACGGTCGTTATCTAAATTGCCGACGTGTCATTAGGCTACCTGCCTGTGTGTTTTATCTCCTTAGCCTACCCCCTAATTACGCCCAAAGGGAGCCTCCCGCTTTGTAATTAACCCTCCGTAGGCCATAAATGCGTCCGTTCATAACAGTTTAAGACAGTGCAGCAAAGCCAGCACTTCCCTCGCCAACGGAGTTGCGGTAGGAGGGGGGAAGGGAGACCAAAGGAGGCAGAACACCCAAGATACTTTGGTCGGAGGACTTCCTGGTCACATGACAAAGGCTCCTCACCACAGCAAACATGCCACAGCCGATTTCCTAGCAAACATCCAGCAGCTGATTTCCTACCAAATGCCCCATAGCCATTTTCCTATTATGCGCCCTGCAGCCAATTTCCCATCGTATGCCTCATGGCCGATTTCCTACTAAATGTCCCACAGGCAATTTCCTACTAAATGTGCTGTGGCCACTGTTCTACCAAATGCCCCATGGTCAATTTCCTATCAAACATGCCACAACAAATTTCCCATCAAATGCCCTGTGGCCGATTTCCTACCAAATGCCCCGTGGCCGGTTTCGTACCAAAGGCCCTGAAGCCAAATTTCCTATCATATGCCCCGCAGTCAATTCCCTACCAAATGTCCCACGGGCAATTTCCTATTATATGCCCCACGGCCAATTACCTACCAAATGTCCCACG
Organism: Mormyrus proboscirostris; assembly: GCA_026779585.1. Lineage (NCBI taxonomy): Eukaryota > Metazoa > Chordata > Actinopteri > Osteoglossiformes > Mormyridae > Mormyrus > Mormyrus proboscirostris. Next base: position 2,610,060 of record JAODKF010000046.1, on the reverse strand, counting down.
GCCAATTTCCTATCATATGTTCCACAGCTGATTTCCTATCAAATGCCCCGTGGCCGATTTCCTAGCAAAGGCCCCATGGCCAGTTTCCTATTGTATGCCCTGCAGTCAATTTCCTATCGTATGCCCCATGGTCGATTTCCTACCAAATGCCCCACGGCCGATTACCTACCAAATGCCCCGTGGCCGATTTCGTGCCAAATGGCCCACGGTCAATTTCCGATCATATCCTTGCGGCCGATTTGGTACCAAATGCCCCGCGGCCTATTTCGTACCAAATGCCCCATGGCCAATTTCCTGTCATATGCCCCGTGGTCAATTTCCTATCGTATGCCCTGTGGCCGACTTCCTACCAAGTGCCCCGCGGTCAATTTTGTACCAAATGCCCCACGGCTTCAAACCAAATGCCCCATGCTTGATTTCCTACCAAATGCCCCGTGGCCAATTTCTTGTCATATGCCCTGTGCCCGATTTCCAAGCAAACTTTAACTACAAGCTTTTAGCTCAGGGTGGAGCTTATTTCGGCAAGGAAAACAGACATCAGCCATCACAAACTTTATGAGGAAAACGCTTCAACCATAGCAAGCTTCACAAGGAAATCACGTGTCAACCATCGAAAGCTTCACATGGAAAACATGCGTCAAGCATCACAAGCTTCACAAGGAAAACGTGTCAACTATCGAAAGCTTCATGAGGAAAACACACGTCAACCATCACAAGCTTCATGAGGAAAGCACACATCAACCATTCAAAGCTTCATGAGGAAAATGCATCAATCATTGCAAGCCTCATGAAGAAAACAGGCGTCAACCACTGCAACCTTCACAAGGAAAACAGGTGGCAACCATCAAAAGCTTCATGAGGAAAACATGTGAACCACTGCAAGCTTCACGAGAAAGCACGTGTCAAACACTGCAAACTTCACGAGGAAAACATGAGAGAAACACTGAAAGCTTCACAAGAAAGTCATGTCAGCCATCAAAAGCTTCTGGAGGGAAACATGTGTCAACCATCACGGGCTTCCATCCACATCCTCTTTAATGAATTGTCATTGCTTCTTCTAGCTGTTATTAAAATCGGGCTGTCTGAGCAGATAAGCCTCAGTAAGGTATCAACAAAAAACCAGGCCACCATTTTTATGTTAATGTGAATGTATATTACACTATTTGCATTAAAACATTAAAAAAGTCAGTTTAATTACTAAAATGTAAAAATGGAAAGACAACAAAATATTTTAATATTGTAATTTCAAACAAACCAACAAAAGTTATTGCAAAACTATAAAGTTATGAATAATAATTCCATAAAAATGATTTAAACAGGAATGGTTAAATGTCCAGCATACAGCTTCTAACCTCGGCAGACGCGAGGCCTGAGAATATAACGAGCACGAGGATGGTGAAGATGACAGCCCGACTGGCTGAAATACTTATCAATGGGGAGTTTTTTCAGTGCATCAATCACAGAACTCTCTGGAAAATGGGATCCTTCTGTGGACGGAGCTTTGGCTGATAGTTAAAGATCATCGGTTCAGGCGCATTCCCCTTTAGTCTATCCCTTTGCTATGATTTTGTAGTAAAAATTTGTCAGAAAGTTCATTTCTATTTAAATCACAAAAACCAAAGGGGGCCTGGGGGGTTGTGGGAGCCCCCCTCAGAGAGCCCTGCGTCTGATGGGGTGCAATGCTCTGACGGCGCCCTGCACGTGCACCAGCAGCTTTACTGATGGCATCAGTGAGCGGCGTGTCCCAGCAAGGGCCATCATTCTCTGTGACACCGCAGATGCGCTAAATCCGCAGTTTACAAGCAATAACGCGACGGCACGCTGATGGACAGCTAGAGAGAGATCCAGGGTAGCCAGGGATCAAGGCAAGCCCCCACCCTCCCCATCCGCACGGCAGCCGCAGGGCAAGAGAGGGACAAGTGCAATTCCCCGCAGATCTCTACAAAGGCCACTCGCAACAGGGGGGGACGGCGATGGGCCCTGGGGGCTGGATAATTATGAAGTCGCCTTCTGGGGAGTTAATTTGAGGTGCGTCGCGTGCAAGGGCACCAGCGTGCTTATTTCCCCTGAGTGCTAGGGGCCACCATCGTCTGGGCAAATGAAGAAATCAGGCCGCGGGGGGCAGCTCAGTGACGAGGAGGAGATGGGGGGTTGGGGGGGTATCCCCACCTGCCGCTATTGCGGCTAATTTGTTAAATGAATCAATAGCACCCCCTGCCTGGCGGGCTGCCCACCAGCCCTTGCCATCATTCCGGAGCCCCCCTTGCCCCCACCTGTCCACGGGTCCATCAGGCGCTTAAGGGCTTTTGATGGCAGACAGGCTTGTGCAAACAGCCTCCCTCCCCAAATGAGTGGGTGATGACTCTCCGAGTCCCCGGCGCCTTTTCGGAGCGGCGGCGGGTCACCATCGCCTCGCTAAGGCCTGACATGCTGCTGCCAGTCACGCTCATGCGCCTCTCGCGCCTGACAGACATGTCACTGAGAGCAGCCAGACTTCTCATTATTTCCCTTATTTTTAGCTTGCATGTGTACATTAGCATGTACATGAACATTACATCTACATTAACAGCTGTGTTTTGTAACTCTATAATAGCATTCTTATAGTTTTATTTGCCACATAATCAGGTTTGTATCTGTGGTGTCTGTATATTCATCCATCCATGTTGTTCCTTTTATAGGTATTTCATAAGTATATATGTATAAAATACATGTGAATGAATGTATATACTTCCATTAAATGCCTGTCAGAAGCTCGGAATGGTATACGGAATTCTGGGAAAAGCTATGTCATTTTCTGCAGTACCCGGATTTCTTTCATATTATTCCTCCTTCCGGGTCCGTGGGCCTGGTGAGCAAAGTCATAAAAAGGAATGGGGGAGGGCTTAGCCCGCCGGCCCCACCTCTCCATCCTCTACGTGAATTCCTGGGCCGAGTAACAGCACGCCGCCCCCGGCGGTGCCGTAAATCCCCATGCGAGGACCTCTGAGGCTGCGCTGACTCTGATCGACGTTCCGGTGTTCCTAGTTCCGCCTGGCGTGATGCCGCACATGCGTGCACGCGGGCGGGGAAATGATGTGTGTGTGGCGAGGTTTGCACAGAGTGAGGTGGCACCGCAAATGATACTCCACAGCCATGCCGCTTTTATTTTTTCCTTATTTCTCAGGCCTGGGGCTATTGTCTCTCTCGGCCTTCCCTCCCTCCAGTAGAACCTCCCGCCATGTTCTGAGCACCACGCCTCCGAGGTTGAATCCGAGGCGGGCAGAAAGGTCTCGTTGTGAGGTTCTGGCGGCGGCCCGGGACACGATGGAGTGGGGCCCCACATCTGGTGTGGATTTGCCGTGAGCGCGGCCACACGGGACCGCCTCCGCCCGGGGAAATGGGATAGCTGTGATCGTGAGCCGTGGGGGCCGCTGTGATCGGCACCCCTCATTAGTCTGTCAGGGGTGCGCCAGAGAATCGTAAACCATCACAGGCACAAGCGGCGTTCCCAAGATAAACCCCTCTGCCCCGAACACAGATAACACCAGAACTTTCCGAAGGCAGCTCCACAAGAGAGAAAAGTAGTGACTCGTCTTATTTTAGGTACCTGCCTGGATGGACAGCTTGGGGGCTTGTTGCTTTGGTGGGACTGGGAGAGAAATGTCCCCAAAACAACACCCCGCCCCCAGCCCCCCCGAACCGCAGCCACCTAAAGATGTGGCTCATGTAATGTGCACGCTCAATTAGAAACGACACCTTATCGATCGTCAGAAATGTCCAAACACAATTACAGGAATAATTACACGGGCCACCCATTGCTAACCAGTAGCAATTGGGCCGATTACTGCAAATGAATACAACGCGCCGGTTGTTTCCTGCTGGCTGCTGACGAGCTACTTGTCCTGGTGAAACAGCCCGGAGTGGCTTGCCCACGGGCGCTAGCTGCTGTCGCCAAGGCTCACAGTTCGAACAGAATAAAAATAATTAAAGTGAGATGCACTGTGTGAGGCAGTGTGCAGAGAAAAGGTCTTTATGTGTGTGGGGGGGGGGTTCTTATTTTATACAGATGACACCCCGAGCTTGTTCTGGATGTCTGATTAGATCAAAGGGACGTACCACCCCCCCACCCTGCCTCTGATCTGTGGGGGGGTGGGTGAGTTCACTTTGAAAACATGGACGAATCCATGCACCCCTCCACCCCCGTCAACTATGGACACGTCACTGCTTTTGCTGACTCTCCTTGTTATTCAAAATAATGCTTCTACACCAGTAGGGGGCACAGTGGCTAAGAGCTAGAAGACTGGCCCAAAAACAATGTCATTAAGAGACAAACAGGCAAGCCAAGTGAATGAATGATGGAATGAATGAATGTTATATTTATATAATAGTTTTCACAACACCCAAGGCAATGTACAGAAGCAATGGGGAGCCACTTCAACCAGCCACCACTGTGTGATGCGACGGCAGCCAGTGCGCTCACCACACAGTAGCTAAGGTGATGAAGGAACAGCAGAGAATTCACCAATTAAAATGGTTAGAGTGGTCAAATGACGGAATCCCCTCTGATGTACTTGAGACTCTCTGCCGCCTGCTTAATGGTGAAATGTTTTAAATGCTTCTGTTTTTTCCCCCCCCCGTGCTACTCAACTACCAAATATGCCACCTTGATTCAGAACAAAGGATGTGATCAAAGGGTTCACTTAGGCTCGAGGCCACAGACAACGGCCCACTATGCGGATCCACCTGCAGGGGGCGCCACCCTGCCCATTGCCACGCCGGTCCCAGCTCCAGTCTGCCAGTAATTGCCACCATCCACTTAAGAGCTTGACAGGTTCTTTAGCTATAAGCCACACAGGTGATACTCATCCATCATGGTGTAACAGACTGCTGGAGGGCCCCCTACTGGGAGCAGGGGCCTGGCGTGGGGCCCTTCCTCCTCCCTCACGCACCCTTCCAGTCTGCATGGATGTTTTCGTGAGCTAATGAAAACGTCATCTGAAGTGATTTTAGTAGATTTTCCTACGAACAGCGCATCTGTGAAAACAGGGGTGACTGACCTCGCTGGGTCCATCTCCGGGAACCAGCCCGACCAGCCAATTCTCCGGAAATGCCTCCCCAGCAAAGCCTGACTGTGGTAGATATTCAGTCTGACTCCCCCCTATGTTGGACTTCACATATTTCTACTCAGAGTCACCTGGGACCCCCAGCATCTTAAGTGACTCTGAGCGACTGTGCACTTTTTTTTCCAGTCCCTCGTCCTTCCTCTGGGGGTGTCCGGGAATAACCCAACAAGCGCTTTCATAAAGAGACATCCCCACCTTATTCACACCCGCTGCCAATATACTAACGGCATTAATGACGTTATGAAGAATTATGAGGGCAAATTAGATTTCCGTTGCCTCTTGAGTGCCACTAAAATGCCAAATAATAAGCTACCAGATTGCAAATTAGATCAGTAAAAATATCAACATGCGGCAGAGGGCGGGGGCGATCTATAATTGCGTTTAGCACTCGGCCTCGCGGGAGACGAGTTACTAAAGATGGCCGGGGAGCAATGCGGGGGGCGCGATCGACAGCGGGGGGCGCGATCGACAGGGTAACTAAATAAACACCATAGGCGGCATTAAATATTCAGCAGCTGAAATCTGACTAATAAGCTGCCCTGCTCCGCCAATCCCCCAAGACCCCCCCGCATGCCCCCAGCACAGGAAACGGAGACATGGTACT
>JAODKF010000046.1:2580340-2591481 GCA_026779585.1 Mormyrus proboscirostris | reverse complement strand
TCTGGAATTACAGGGGTATTATAGAGCTCCATCCAATTGCACAGTATTCTTCCTTTTTTACCCTTGACATGAGTGAGGGGATTAGGGCCTGTTGCTTCCGCTAGCACCCCCCTAGGACAAAGGGGCGGAGAGCTTAGTGTCGCCACCCGTGACTGAAGGACAGCCCTCTGTTGCCCGTCCTGTGCGGAAATGCGGCAGTTTGTGGCCTAATCCCATTACACGATAAAGCGGGGGGGAGGCAAGAAAGGAGTGGGGGTGCCCGTCAGCACCCCAGCACTGGGCAGGAGAGGAGCAGACGTGACCCCCATTCATGACACGCTCTCCGGCTGCATGGGTGACATGTTCCCCGAGGGATACGGATCGGTCCGAACATGCCAGCGAGCCCGTGTTTTCGTGACAGGTTGAAAGACAGACCCAGTGTGTGGGAACAGGGTCACTGAGGCTGGGCCAGGAGCCGGCCTGGTGTCACCGACCTCTAGATGGCAGGGGCGATGTTAGGAGGGGAGGGCTGCAGTCGGTGAAAGTGGATGGCTGGTGTCAGGAGCTGCAGATGTGGAGAGCCCAGAGTGGCTTTAATGATGGTTTAAAGATGCCCCAAGATGTCTAAACGTGGTCACCTGGACAAATCCAGCCCCCCAACAAACATATCCCCATCGGACACACTGGAGGCAGATTCCCAGTCATGTGACAGCCCACCACAAATGATAAATGGAGTAAGTTGTCACGCCACCTGACTCCTGGGTCCACCTGACATCCACATGAAAATCGCCAACCTCATCCCTCAACCTCCGGTGACATAAGCGGCAACATTTACGCTGGGGGTTCTTTATATTCGGAGGTCGTTCCTGTTTTAATTGATGACGGTACTTGGCGTTTCGGGAGACGGCGGATTCAGCCGTGGGCTTCTGATTTGACCACATCCCCATTGCTCGCTGAGAGCCCGATTAGCTTTGCTCACGCGTCGCTGCCTCCCAGGCCGGTGTCTGGGCCTCAGCAAACCCTCATGTCTCCTTGTGGTGGACGAGACAGGTTAGTGACTATGGATACCCCCTGGTCCCCGCTGATCTGGCAGCTTGACCACCAGTGGATCTGGGGGCGAGTTACCGGGACAGCTAAACCAGCCCCCCGGGTAAGCCAGCCCCGCCACTGACTGCTGAAATCATCTCCCTATAGCAAAGGCCGATCCCTGTGCGGCTATGGAAGGGGAACGGTAGAGCTCTTAGTGGAAGGACTGAGACTCAGGTATTTCAAAAAAAAAAAAAAAAAAAACAACAGAAAAACATGTCTGGAAACCAGCCCTGAAATCCACAAAAACAAAAAGTGTAAAAATGAGATGCCTGGTAGTGTGCATTTCAAAAGCGGATACATTTTAAACTCCAACCTGACTGCATCCGGTAATAATGCAGATGCTTGCCAAATCAAACTCCAACCGAGAAAGACACATCTATCCCTGAATCAACAGACAAATTCCAGCAGAACAAATTTATTACACATATCATTTTACAGTAGACTACGTACATGTATACACATGCACAGCAACTTTTATTAATAATTACCATTCCCTTAGGTATGCTTGATAGTCAAATAAAATGCTAATTTTCTTTAGATATTTAACCAAAACATTAAGTACAGCGACGAGCCAGTTAGCTCAACAAAGCAGTCCGACAAAAGCGAACTTCACGATACGACCCATATGCATAACTAATCATTTATTATTCCCACTGCCCGTCAGGAGACGTTTGAAAGCGGAATACAGCAACAACAGCATAACTGCAGAACCGGGGTTATTAAAAACCAAAGAGCCAAATTCCCACAATACCACTGGCCATTAACATTGCCGGCAAGCAAAGCAGAACAAAGTATCAATTTTCCAGGGACAAAAAAAAACAGCTTGGCACACAAACAAGCCATAAAAACGAGAGAGAAAAGAAACATCTGAAATCTCGTGTTACTAAAGACACAGGGTGATGCTGTGTGGACAGGCTGTCACCTGAGATGCAGAATGATTGCATCATACCAGGCCAGCAGAGACGGGGAAACCCATGTTGATGCAGAACCCAATACTTCCTCGCACAGGAGCCGGCCCTGGCCCAGACCTGCGGAAGTCACATGGTAACACGGTACTGGTCGCCACGGCGACCTCCACGCTCCCTCATTCCTGGCCGCCTCCTAAGATTTATCCTGCCTAAGTGAGGGTGCTGCGCGAGCTGGTGTGAAATGTGACATTTTGCAGCCACACAAACGATGAGTTTTATGCCACTTTTTACAGGTTTGGATATTTACTGAAGGAATTCGGAATTCAAAATGTCTGTTTAAGGGCCCAAAAGCCAAAGCCTCTGAGGACTGGAAGCTGGGAAGGCTTGGCGATGCACCCATAACTTTAACTGCTGTTCGCCTTCTGTTCTTTTTCATCCTTTACGTTAAAAAAGAAAACATCTCACAAAAGTCGCTGAGAAATGAGCAGCCACTGGTCGTTTAAAATCGGCTACCTTGAGAATTGTGTTTATAAACTGTTTTAACCTTGGTCTGGATGCCCCGATGGAGGGGGTTTGCAATGGTCATTGTAAAGGTAAATGGGGGGCTTCCAGGATGCCAGCCAGGATGAAAGAGACTAAAGCGGTCCACTCCCCTCCCCCCCATTTTAGCAAAGGGAGGATTAGGGCCACATGACAAAGCACTGGCCATGCAGAGCTACACCCCCCCCCCCCAACAAACCACGGTCATGCAGAACGAATCCCAGGCCAGGAAGACACCCCTGAGCCGGTGCCGCTCCCCCAGACACACACGCTCACGCACAGCCAGCAATGTCAGCATTAATACAGCCAGGATCCTGAGCACAGATAATTAAAAAACAACATATCACTGGGGGGGGGGGGGAGCTAATGGCCCAAAAAAGAGAGCCATCAGCACTGCTGGGAGACACCACACAGTCAAGACGAAGAGAAAATTAGTGCAAGTTTAGGATTTTCCCAGGTATAACACCTCCCCCCCCCTCGCCATTCTTGCCATTCCTAATACGGCTGGCGCATTCTCAAACAAAGCCAGGAGGAAGGAGAGCGGGACACACGCTCACCCCAGTCAGCTTTGATAAACGCTCCTCCGTGTTTCCTGTAAACTGAGCCGCGCCGATCTAAACGCAGAACGGGGTGGGCGTGGGGGAGTTTTTGGGGGATGCACACTCTCCCTCCCCAGGGCTGAGGCAAGCGTGCAGTCTGAACTCCCCCACTCTGTCCGCGTTCTTCCACCCACCACAGATACTTCCAGAAAGATCCCTGAATATTTTGGCCGGGTTGCATTGGTAAAAAAAGAAAGTCTGCGAAGTAAAAACATTTTAATATTGAAAAATAATAATAATAACCATAAAAGGGGATATTTAATCAGAAACTATTTGTAACACTATAAAACCTACAAACACCCCTGTGGAACTTGCCAGTTCAGAAAGAAGGTGGTCACAGCTGTGTCTAAAATCACAGGTTAATAATATGTCATATAGGTCATATATTTTTTTAATTTTTAATTAAAACGGAGTTCAATCAGTTGGCCCACCAGCCAAAACCGACACTGTCCTACTCAGCTTCTGAGTAACAGAATATACCTGAATTCGCCACACAGTGTAGAAAGAGACGCAGACACAGAGATTCACACAATTTTTCCCGATTCTGGTAGCTAAAGTGAAGCTCAATGCACGGCCTTGAATGAGGCTGATCAGACCGGCCAGGGAGGAGCCTCTAAGATTATGGTAATAGAGAGCCATACAGATTCAAAGTACTACTCACAGGAATAATAATAATAATAATAATAATAATAATAATAATAATAATACAGCAGTGTATTTCTTAATTTTCATACAGTTTCAGTTTTAAAAAGGAGCCTGCAATGACTGAAGGGACCTTAAGTGACACGAACGAAACTATTTGGACACACATCTGTGAACGTGTAGCCGCTAAATTAAATCACAATGACTGGAATCCGAAGTATATTTTTAATTAATAACGCGAGTTTGTCAAACATTCAGTTTACGTCATGTTTTAGTAAGCAATGAGGCAATGGCGTTTTAAATAAAACCCGGCCAAAAAAAATAAAACTAAAAAAAATAAAGTGCGGCGTTGCGGATGGTACAAAGGGTGCGAAACGAGACGTGTGTCAATCCGGTGATTTATGATGCCGATAATTACAGGGCACGTCTGCCTTGTTTTTTGCACTGTAATTAGGCGCAGCCTCCAAGAGCCAAGAATCTCCTTCTTCGTCGGCATTGCTTTTGTGGGCTACTAATGCGTCCTAAATTAACGTCATAAAAGTCAGAAAGGTGTGAATTACACTACTGTCTTCAAATAAAACAAACTAATGCCGCCGTCCGTTTCAGACTTCACGGCCACTGCCAAGAGGTTTTTCCCGGTATTATTAAAAAAGGCGAAACGGAAGCAGCTCGACCGAAGCAGCGAAACGAAGTGAAGCGAGGATGTTTGTGATCAGAGTTCGATTCGGTTTGATCCCGGTGCTCTCTCCCGCCAAACGTCCCCGCGCACACAGAGAAGTGGCAAGAAACCATAAACAAGAGCTATCCATTCATCTGTCCCGTTTCTGTTTAAGACTGTATACGAACTGGGCAAGGGGAATAACTGTTCATGATTATATAGAGAGCCACATATCACATAAAATTTGAGTTTTATACTGGATAAAAAATGTTTTTGTGAATTCCACTGATTTTTTTTTTCTTTTGAAATTCTTCATAAATCTGTACTTCAAAACACATGGTGTCCAGAAAGACAAAAAGCGGTGTTTCTCTAATACACTTTTCTTCATTAAGTGATTAGGAAACTGGGTTTTTCCTTTAAAGCAGTGGTAGTGCCTTTCTGTAGGACTTATGTTCCCATCTTGCTCTGTAACATCAGCCGCTCACACACACACAGCATGATCAAACTCAGCCTATGCAGTAATACAGGAAGGGGGCATTAATGAGGCTAGAGAAAAAGGGACCCCCCCCCCGAAATGCTCCGCCACGCTCGAGCCGAGCTGCACCGGCCTCGTGTCCGCGTCGCCAGGGCGATGGCATTCGGGGGCCGCGGCAATGAAACGCGCATTGTCGCCGCTAACTGCTCACGTTCTTGTCGGGGAAGCCGGTTGAAAAGGCGGCCAGGGAGGGCGACGCCGAGCGATAGATGTCGCGCTTTGTTTGTTGCCAGGGGGTCTAGCAGTGAGCCGTAATGACCCGCGATGTTTAAGCCGCTGACACAAAAAGGCCCTTAAAAATGTAATGACAAGCATGAAGCGCAACCGTGCGTTGAAGGACAGCAAGCAGAAAAGCCCAGGAACCAAAAAGGCGCGCTGAGCCGGCGCGAAGACCCGAGCTGCATCCGCCTGTCGAGCGCCGCTGGATTTACTGCAGTTCCCGGCACAGCTCTCGTGCTGAGCAGGGGGCCCACTCATGTTTTTTATCCCGTTGTACTTGTTGATTTTACCCGGCTCTCAGCTGGCGAGGTGGGTTGTCTTTTCTAATCAATGTGTAGTAACTCAGCTTTTCTCTGGAAACTACAACAGTCCCGGTGACGGCACGGACAGCGCTGGCCGCAGTCGCCCGGGTCACCGGCGCCGTTACGTCACAACGCCGGACGACGCCCAGCGCGGTTCCCTGAGTCCACGTGCTACCGTGCAGACGCCGCAGCCCGCTCAGGTGCCGCGACCGCTGTGTCTGTGCTTCACACCACTACATCACAGTACTATAGTCCATCTTATGAATTAACGTTAAACAGTGCCACGATCATTATGTGATTAAACATATGCTAATTTATGCTAATTACAACCCAAACACCACCTCAACTTTCTATAAAATGACACATGAAACAAATTCAACAGCAGAAAAAAATAACACCGTTGAATTTAATGTTATTAGTATTGGTAGTGATACCGGTAGGAGTAAATGTTTAAAATCACTACTACTAATAGGAAATCAATGTCAATAACCAATGCACTAGAAACAAATTGGTAAATTTTAAAATGTAAAACCATCGTAAATCATAAAGCCATTTTAATACATGTGCCGTTAAAATCTACATTTTCTCCTCCAATACAAAACAATATATTACTATAACCACAGCAATTTTATAAACATATATATATATATATATATTCAACGAAGCAGAATATGACTGACTAAAAAATGTAATAACGAAGACTGCTAAAATAATTCACTATAATATTACTACTACCGATAATAATAATAATAATAATAATAATAATAATAATAATAATAATAAAAGGCAATTTGCTATAAAATATAAAAAGAAATCTTCATTCAATTATACAGTCCGTGAACCTTAAAAAAACAATTTATTCTATATAAAGCAAAGTATTACTAAATGCATCGGGTCTGGCAACCATGAAAGAACATATAATTAAATTTGAACAAGTCAAAAATACCACAAACTACATATGATTTACAACCGTAGATAACACGCTTTACCTCAGGCTGTATTCCCGTATTTACACGTGTTTCCTTACAAACGGAACCGTTTCGTGCCGCTTCTCAGGCCTACTGTAATCCATATATTATCACCATTAATAAATCACGAAGTAAATAAAGAACAATAAGTTTAATAAACAAAATAAACAAATGCATAAACACTGCAAACTATATAGGCTATTTAATGCGTCAGGCAGACCTATAGACAATGAAATTGGTTTTAAAATAAATACGTTTAATGTAAATATCTATGTAGGTTTATTTTTATTTTCCATTAAAATTAAAACGTCAGAACTATTATATGGCATATGAAATATTTTGAGGAATAGGTGTTTATCAGCAAGACAGTGGAAGAGGCGGTGTAGAGCATGATCCAAATTGGTGTTAAACGACAGAGTGCCCCAATGACAGACACCTTCTGTGCTCAGGACAGGTGAGCAAATCGTTGATTCAAAGTCTAAACTGAAGACACGCACTACCAACAGAAACGAATAAACCCAAAAGATAATGTCATGCTGCCTTGGAAGGCAATGCAGAAATAAAGCCATTTAAGAAGCAATTTTAGGAAAGTGTTAAGGGGCATTTACTATTAATGTTCTGTAATTAATGCAACATGATGTATCGTTTAACATAATTGATAAATATCAAATTTAAGCAAATTGAATACGATGGGGCAGAGAGCTGGAATTCATCCCGACGTGGTATTAAATCCCACAGTTGCAGAGCATTAAAACATTACAAACGAAACAGCAATATTAAAAGGGGAAACAAGTTTGGAGTGGAAAACAGACTTACGGGGTGTGATATTTTTGAATGTCGCATTAAAATAGTTTGGTCTCATTTGGTGGAAATTGCAAGAGCAGTCTTACCAAGGCCCAGAACACCGCGGAAAGGCCTGTGCCTGGCTTAAACAAATCACCAGTACCGGCAACTCCTGCTTTTAATAACACCGCGCTAGTATTAAAAGAAATCTTAATACAACTTCTTTTGTTTTTATACAGGAAATGTACGCCATTCAACTTTTGTGTATTGTACTGTTGTGTATTGTAAATTCTAGCACAATTTTGAAACTGCGAGAACTGTCATTTACAGGGAAAGTCCTATAAGAAAATATGTGGGATTGTATGAGTTGCTTGAAATTTGAAATACGACTGCCGTATAATCTTATATATATAAAACAAATCAAGAATGACGATATACAGCGATAATTCTATTTTTAGGCTTATATAGTCTTTATCCAGAAAAAAAAACCTATACACACTAAAAAGGGGTGCAGTGATATAATGTAAGACGAAAGATTAGTGGCGTTAAGACGCGTGCTTACTGCTGGTAGTCGTGTTTGCAGTAGAGTTTGCGCTCGCGCAGGTAGCAGCTAGTGGTCAGCGGCTGGCGGCACACCGCGCACTGCAGACACTCCTCGTGCCACGAAGACTCGTTCACTCGCATCAGAAAACGATCTGATATCGGCCGCTGGCACCCCTCGCACACCGCCTGGTGCTGGCACTCCGTCCCTACCCAATGCAAAAGAGTTACAATTGTACATCAACAGACACGCAACAGTTTGAAAGGGAAATTGTGCAGAAATTGCTACAAAAATGATTTCCACTAGTGTGTTATGACGTGACATTGCATGGCACGGCTGTTTTTTTATGTAAAACTCACAGCTACGTGTATTCAGGACACAAGAAGGGTATCGTTTCGTTTACATGAGAAGAGATTGAGCATAGTCTGTTTCATACGCGAATAAACAGCATAACCTGTTTATTCAAGTGATTTGCATCTGTGGAAATTAACAGCTCTCGGTGAAGATGTGCGCAGGAAATACACATGAGCATCCATGTTTACAGCTAAACATGAACAGGTTCTTTCGGAAAGAATAAAATATAAATTAGTATAGGATATATGTGCTCGTATGCTTCCTATTGTATACTTATTTATAAAATAATAATTCCCCCGACAGTTAAAATAAATGTTTCATATATTATTAATCTAATGATCTTTTTAATTGTAATAATAGAAACCCATTTTCAAGTGAACCTTGGCATGTAAATCAAAATACTTGATGTAGCCTTCTGGAAACACATTTAAAAATTAAAATAGGCCACGGAATCATTTTCAAATGCATTTTTAAATGATGAAACTACATTAAACCAAATTTGCAACTATAGAAGGAAGCAGTACTGTATGAAAAGAATGTGTCAGAAAAGCATTCTATTCAAGGTATTACCGTGGTATTTTCACTACATATTAAACCGCATACGCGAAGAGCTTTCGCTTAAGTTAAATGCTATGATATGAAGTTATTTGCTCGCTTATAGGGTGTAAGTGTTACGATGAATGAGAGAACGACTTACCGAGCATAACTCCCAATGTAGCCGGTCCGGACCGCAAAGGATGATCTTCTATTTTAATACCGTCCAACATCTTTGTATAATCGGACTGATTTCTTGCCGTAAAGCACCTTTCCAGTGATTCTGGACCTGTTGCAATATCCATAACAGTGTTCTGTCACTAACGTCTCTTCTCTTCAAATTCCCCAACTGCTAAACACCCCAATCTACTCGAACTGCGCAGAAGTAATATTCTGCAAAACTCTTCTCAAGCTGTTCTATTAACAGCACCACGCTGTTAGAGCACCACACAAGCGCCGTGTTACTTTTCCCAAAACCAAATATTAAACAGCCACACCGTGTCACAGCATTAGAATGGATTTAACTCGAAATGATCTGTCACCTGTTTGTTTGCTTCGATTGCTTGCAACGCGCCCTTTTCGTCGAAACCAAATAATCTGCGTGATGTTCCGCGTCGGAAGCAATCAGAGAATGACTCCCGCGAGATATCTTTGCGAAAAAGTTTTTTGTAAGCAATGAGAGCGGTAAAATCCAGGGGTAAAAAGTGCAGATGCTCCAAGGCGAACTCTGAAATTACTGTGCCATGAACAGTCCCACGGCTTGAAAAATCCCAAACCGAGATTGAGGCGCAGAGA
This sequence comes from Mormyrus proboscirostris, assembly GCA_026779585.1. Lineage (NCBI taxonomy): Eukaryota > Metazoa > Chordata > Actinopteri > Osteoglossiformes > Mormyridae > Mormyrus > Mormyrus proboscirostris. The sequence continues at coordinate 2,582,035 of JAODKF010000046.1, read as the reverse complement.
TACACCCTCCCCTTCTCCGACCGCGTCACATTTTACACTATTTACTGACATTCGGATGCTATTGGTGCTCAGCGTCCGTGCGCACTGCAGATTAGAAGAAGCCGTTCCGCCTCCAAAACAGTCAGCTGGTCCGGGCTCTCCTTTCACATTATTATTATTATTATTATTATTATTATTATTATTATTATTATTATTGTTGTTGTTGTTTGTTTGTTTATTTGCTATAACAAAACATTTGACAGCATGACTTTAAAATATACATAACTTCCAGCAATGCTTTTTGCAATTGTAAGAAAATTTGACCTGTGGAATATTTTAGGGTGTAAAACAGATAAATCTGCTAACGTCAAAATCGTTTTCTGTAAGCAATTTGAAAGCACGGGAGCAAATTTATGGTACTGAATTATCCACAATGTTATGTGATACTACAGAACTACATATACTACTACAGCTTAAACTAAGATTATTGTTGCGCGATAAATGAAAGTTAGCCAGACGGGAGATTTTGTTTTTTTTTTAATGTGTCTCAGAAATGTTCAGATATAAACATTTTGACAACGGCGCATTTAGCGTATTATGTTTTGGTTAAATTATAATGTAAACTAATTTAGGACAAAAGCGACACCTTACTTCGTTTGCTCAACCTGTATAACTTTCTTTAAATCTGTCACTATGAAAACTTAGGTTAATCTTTTTTAAATATATATTTTTCCTTTCACTCCAAAAAAAAAAAAAGAAAAAAAGCAGCTTACTAAAGGAAATCATCATAGGCATTTCTGGTTGTCATCGTTGAAAGCGACAGTCAGTCTGGGAGCCTTTGCGTACATATTATGTCTATATACATATGCAGGTGTAATAAAAAAGTAATTAACTATAACTACGATTTACAATTTGTCATATTTATAAGAGTAATATATACTGTTATTTGATTAATTGTTGTAGCTGAATCACGTTTTGTGGTTTACTTAATAACTGCAATTGCCCGAAGAACTGCAATAAATGGAAGGCACGTACGGCTTATTAGTTACAATTAAAAACACACAATGTCCGTGACACCTCCTCTACAATAACTTACGCGTTTTATTCTTTCTGTGTTTGGGGCTTTGAAATCAGGTATTCGGCCGTGCTTTCCGATGGTTCATTGCAATGTCGCATTGTGTCCATTACAAAAGCTTGAACCTACTGACCCCCCCAGCCTCACCCCACCCCCGCCTCTCCGGTGCACCTGGCGATGGGGGGCGATAACCACAAGCAGAACGCAGCCCCCGAAGTAGCCGTTAAAAGAGTGCACGAACAGGGGACGCCCGTCCGCTGTCGTAGCCGCGGGCGCCGCACAATGCTATCTATACGCTTCCCTAATAAATCCATCGATAAACCGTGTGATACTATTGAGCGGAAAATGAGATGATTTATCACGCTCATCATCCCTTTTCTCTTCCTCTCTAATCGCGGACATTATATAGGGCCTATCCGTTTATAAAAAGTTATGCGAAATTTATCATTTTCTTTTTATCCATAACTTTGAGTAAATTCATTTCAGAGATAGACATCCATAGTAATTTTAATCATGTTTGAATGACTGTCTTCTTATTTTATCATTTTATATTTCCCTATTTTAATTAAAAAAAGACACGGGGGTGGGTCACATTTCAAAATCCTTTTCTTTTTATGCGGAACCTGCCACGTATGTGTGTG
>JAODKF010000046.1:2569460-2580330 GCA_026779585.1 Mormyrus proboscirostris | reverse complement strand
AGACGCAACCTTTTCGTTTTTCTAAATTTGCATTGAGACTTGCAGACTAACAGCTTTCGGCCTATAATATTCAATTACAGTGTTCGATTAAGCGGACTTAGTAGAATAGTATCTGACCTGTTATTAAGATATATGCGCTACTTTCGAATCGTGTGCAGTATTTACAACCGAAGTTTCCGTTATATATACATTTAACGCCTGTCTACGGTAAAAATCCCAACATTTAATGGTATATAAGTGTTTAACGAAAACGATTTAACATAGTTTAAAGCTGCGCGATTGAGATTATGCATAGATCATTTAAAATGGTATTTCCTGTATTAATTACACAAGCAGCATCCTTGCGCAAAAATCCACAGATGATGCATTTCAAGAGTTTTGCTGTAGCAACTGTGAATCGGAGCTTGAAAGGCTATCAGCCGGGGACGGACTCGGGATAATGAATTAGTCCCGTCTTGCGTCTCTTTCATCTGTTGAATGCTTATTAATTGCATATGTCCGCGGCTGTTGGTGAGATGATCAGGACCATCGGCCAAATATACTCAGACCTTGATGGCAAAAGAAACAAACCCGTCACTGAGATAATTTACAAATGCTCTGAATTTAAAATCGGTATTTGCTGTATGTTTACATACAGGATAAAATAATGTATTTTTTTGTGTCGGGGTCCGTAAATTGTTCATCTTGAAATTCATACTGTCATGGTTCTTAAAATTTAAAATGTCTGCGTGCATGTGGCATGACTGCAATACACACACACACACACACACCATTTTTTTCCAAATTAGGTGGTGCTCTTTTTAAGTGGGGCCTAATCTTATTCATATTTAAAAATTACAACCCCCCCCCCCCCCCCACCATGTATCCCAGGTAAATTGCTTTCCATAGTAAATCGTGGCGCATTTCAATACCCCTTGTCGGTTTTTAGAACATTTCGTTTTCGGTCTTATTTCGGCCTCCTTCTGAGACCCATTGGTTGGGAGTCTGACCGATTTCAGTGCTGAACAGAATATAATCGAGAAAACGGGAGTTAATTACTCGGAGCGGCTATTATTCGTCCGTCCCCACCTAAATCCAGTGGATAAAATGTCAACGAAGCAAAAGATATCTCACATAAAACAACTCTCAACCTGTCAACTGTAACTAGAAGCCACTACACAAATCTTGTAATAAATTGTCCAAGTTTTTTAAAACTACGTTCGGATGCTTTATATTATTTAGAGCTACTTAAATTTCAGCAGCGACATCTTGGTGGCTTTTCATATCTACAAGGATTTTTTTCGCACCTTCAACCCAGATACAATGACTAAAGTATTTCAGAAGCGCATTACAATTTTTTAAAAATCAGTTCTGAAAGCCCATTAGTCGACAAATGTACTTGCAGCTAATCCGAATCTTACGCAGGTAATAAATATGGAAATTGGAATAAAAATGTTTGTGTTTGCTTATATGCTTTCCAGAAAGAGTACACGATGGTATGTTTTTTCCCCGATATGGACTTGATTTATGCTTACTCCAATTTCATTTGAATGTCCAAGTTCTTTTAACCAAATCATCACAAATATTTATTAAGCTTGTCATAATTTACATGGCATTTAAAAAAATACGACCATGAAAAAGTAATAACAATAACATGAATTTAAATATCCGATATAATAAACTGATTATATGCTTCACCGGACACTAAAACATTTAAGACTGTTTCTAATGGCATTTGCTATGGACCTACATCAAACAGTGTCTATAAATTCATGTTAATTTTTCAAACGAAGCATTGTTGAAATACATTCGCGTTACAGTGTATGTGAAAAATGAGTATACAAAACAAGATATTTATGTTCAAAATATGAAGATTTGAATTTTAATTAAATAGTTCAAACAAAGGCTAAATGTTTTACAAGAAGCAACGTGTAGATAACGCGCGGTAAAATGTTCATGGCGTTCTTCCTGGTATTCTGGACTGAAACGAAAGATATTACTTACATTGATAGGTGAACGATAAAAACATTTAAACAGGCGAAATGTTTGTTGAGGTAAAATACAGCTATGATTACTATCATAACAAAACACAGTGAGGGAGAGAGCGGCACAGCTTCATGTTACCTCCTCTCCGTATCCATGAGCCTGGCCGCCTTCCTTTGTAGCGCATCCGGGAGAGACACGGTACCACACTCCTGCCCGCACATTGGCTCCTCAGTTTGAGCATAACGCCCCCTGGTGCCGGCATACTTAATTGTAGCAGTAAGCGGACAGGATGCTGCTATAATGGAACCCTATGCTACAACACAATATCCTGGCGCATGCTAAACAGCACTGAAAAAACACCGAGTCAAAATGACATATATGGTGGCATTGCGAAGCCTCCCTTTTTGTTCTGTCTTTTAAATATGGTCAACATATTACTTACTGTAGGCCTACATAAACAAAGGAATCAAAACAAGAATATATGAATATATTATGCAAGCTTTGCGTTTTCTTACGCGTTACCGTTATAACAAGGTGCGGGTTTCTTCTTGAAACCAGTTAAAGTAAAACCCACTACGGCCTGGAGACATATCGTTCATATGTTCTGTCTTTAATTGGAATTCAAGCATTGCTGAGCATTCTTGCAAGGTCGTTTACGTGTAAAAAAAAAAACCTCTTAGACGCTTTTAAACGACGTAAAACTAACAACGCCAAATAGTCGTATCTTTCTGAGCCCGCAACAATCGAATTTGATTTCCTGAGACCGGGGCGAAGGAGCGTGGTTATGCCCTTTGTATAAATAATAAACTGGGACGTCACTGGCTTTAGAAGTGTTTCATTAAAATATAACAACCAAAGGCACAGTGCGGTGATTAAATGCATATAGGATATAGAGGCAAAATCTCAAAAGCCAGTTCCCACAGCTGATACTGATAATAAGCTGCACCGAGCTACATATCTCGGTTGTATGGTGGAAACACACTAAATACAAATAGAAAGACAAAGTTTGAAACCTAAGGTCATAAATTAGACATGGCCCATACGGGACGGCAAAGGGGAAACGCACAGCACCCGCAGATAACGTAATGATTGGCTGGGAAATGTTAACATGACCGGGTCGTGAGCGCTGCACCGGACGCTGAACGCAGAGCTGCGACTCCGAGCAGCAGGTGTGCGGCACGTGCGGCCTCGCAGAGGAATGCGAGGTCACCGTGACATGCGCAGTTAGCTCAGGAAGGTGAGCCAGGGAGGACTAAACATTCTGATTATGTGGGGTGTATCTGAGGCCGCTACCATATACCATTCAGAGTGAAGGAGACTAATATGACGTTGGTAAGCAATTCGCAACAGTTTTCTCATTTTGACGAATATCACATATATTTAGATTGGTGGCACGCCGAGCGGTCTGTTGTTAATGCTGTTCTGTTAAATTACCAACTCTTCAAAAACAAAATACAAACGAGAAGTTATGACGAAAATTATTATGTCGTCTTGTATATATAGGCATATTTGTTTGATCAGTGGCTTACCTGGTTCTGTCATGCCTGATTCTGTTATGAAATATATAATCGAAGCAATAAAATTTACACCTTTATAGGTAATTCACCGATTTAAATGCATAATTAATGGAAGATTCAAAAATGCTCCCTATTGTAGATAACTGTAGAATTGCACGAGTCATTATTTTACTCTCTGCACCAGCCTCCCGAAAAATAAAATATGTTAAATGTTAGTTGCGGGAAAGCTACTGCAACAACTTAATTGTTCATTTCCTCATATTCAGATTGACCAGAAAGACCTGATACCTCACGAAATTCCCCGAATGTTCTTACGTGCACTTCTGGTCCTTGAATAGTCTGTCAGTTTCTTGCTTTATTTTGTTGATGTCATATAGCTCTTGCAGTTACACTTACTCGATTTCTTGACAGCCGTATATTTATAATGTGCTGTTTACCTTACTTGTACGTCGCCTTGTACAAAAGCGTCTGCTGGACATGACTGTGTGAAATGTAAAATTAATTGGTAAGTGGACATGACAGTAGCATTGTTCAACAGGCAATGTAACTTTGCCTGAAAAGGCATTATTAGTTATAAACTTTCCATGCTTTATCCAAACGCAGTATTAAGCCATAGACACGCATAACACATTCAGAACTAAAAGGCTTTGAAAATATAATCAAATAAAATAGGGAAATCTTCCCTAATCATTGAAAGAATCGGTAAAACGTGAAGAATTTAGTAAAAAAAACAGTTTAAACACGGACATCTTAACTGACTGCTTATTTGCTTTTCTATCCGTTGTAAAAACAATTTTTTCTGATGTTTTGTTTCGTTATCCGTAATTTGAAAAGATATAAAAACTAAAACGAGGATGTACGAAAGCATGCAGTAGACCTATATATTAGCAAAGCACGCACATTTTGAAATCAGCAGAATTGCAAAAACAACTATTATGGTTATTATTATTTAAAATACTCAAAATGTTAGATCATTTAAACTACGAAGAACGTAATGCATATATGACACCAGCCAATATTATATATTGATTTGCAATAGTAAATCTATAAAAGTTGACCAGTTTTAATTTAAATCTTGCAAAACCTTGAGACCAGCGTCTGACCATAAAAAGGCCATGACTGGGCTACACTGGCGGGTACTTAATACGGTTAATAATAGGCATGTTGATTAGACGACGCTGGAAATCTTTGCTTTCCAGTTCTTCTGACGGTTACAACAAAAGTTCAAAACAAACATGCAAATACACACTGCCGGTCGAGTTTAATCCGCGATCGCGCATTGTCTCTTCATGCTACATACATCGCTGAATCGATCCAACGGATACGTAAACAGTGAATGGAAAACATAAGCCTATAGGGAACCTTAATCTGAGCAATCATTGAAAAATAACACCCTAGTGTTATATATTAAATAATTATATAAGCCTGCGATAAAATGTAATTGACTGCTATATTAGGCGACTTATGATAGCAATACAATCAGGCAAGCTATCGATTGGAGGTGTGTCCCGAAACGCGCATAGCGCTGAATACTTCGTTATCATGTACGAGCGGATAGGGTTTCGCGAAACCCATCGTAACTCAAGTAATTCGTAATCAAGTTCATAAATTAACGAGTAATACGACCCAATCGTTATTTTCCAAGTGGTTCTTTATTTGAACTTTCGCCTACTATTCTCTCATAAAGACATAGAAATCACCCAAAATATATTGAAGTACCATCCACATTAGTTCCTACCTGTCACAATATCACAAAAACACACTTACACCTTTTTTTATGGCAACATAATAATGATAATAACAACAATAATAATAATAATTAATAATAGGTCACTGTTGCGATAAGAAATTATAATGTAGGTTATAGAAAAGGGCTTTTCATAGATTTAAGTTCTGTGTCCATTTTAAGTGCACAATTCCGAACTGACTCGCGAATGTCCCTGACACTCTGATTCAATTCATAAATTTGAATTCCGATTGAAAACAGGACTCAGAATTGCATTTTCATTTGAATTTAAGGAAGGAGAATTAAAATTGAATTCACTTTAATTCATATACATATAGCGCAGGTACAGCTGTAACGATACAGTTTAATATTTCAAAGTGGATTACACTTAAATATGCTACCACACACATCATGTACCATATCATTGTATAAAAATTATTATTCATTATGGAAGAATGCAACATTTCAAGTGACAGTTTGTTTACCATGTTGGGCTCGAAAAAAATGTAGAGACCTCCCTCTGGAACTTAATTGCGTTTGGAATGGCACTATATAAAAACTGATTTATGGGACTGACATTTCATACGGCTTTTGTAATTAAAGGTAAAGAAAAAATAGTGGAAAAAGCAGCAATTTAGCATAAATATGCTGAGTGTGAAAACTACGGAAACACAAGAAATAGTCAGTTAATACTTAAAATATGACCAAACAATTTATTACTTAAGAAGTACAATATTAAACATGTATCCAGTAGATAATCAATTTTCTTTTAAAAATAGCTCCATTTAATTGCAGCTGTATAATGGACAAAATAAACTAATATGATTTTGGTCCTGTGGGACAGCATAAACAGCCATGGAAAATCTACAGCTTTGCAGTTCAGAAGTTAAATTTCGTGGAATGGAAAAAAAAGTGGTCAGCATATGTAAACTCAAGATATTTTAGAGACTGATAAATAGGGGGAATTGTTAAACATTAAAAATTGATGTACATCAACCATAATATACTTCAAACTTATGTAACACAATTATAATTATCATTACAGTTAACGTACTAATGGTTTTTGGTAGCAAGTCGCTATCAATTCGATTGCCATATTTACTTTTAGAAATACATATAAATTTGACATTCATTATGGAATATGGAAACAAAAATCTACTTTTCAGTGATTTAGACACACAATCGGCTTCAGGAGACAGGGTGTATTATGTTTGCCTGAGGAGTGCAAATTTGACGGTGCTCTAAGGCAAAAGATAAATACATAAAAATAAATATGTAGCTAAAATGAACCTCCCTCCCTCCTTCACGAGAGCTTTATGTTGAGGCTTAATCCGCTTTTTGAAATACAGGCACATTTTTAATGACAGCTTGTATCACAGATGCACAGTAAGTAGCAGTAACTGGTTATTTGACATTTAAATCTCCTTTGATGTTTTCATTAGCGCTCTCCTGACCTCCGGCTCGTGCCACATGGTGCAGACGAGTCACCAAAGCCCACAGACACAGGAGCCTTCATGGCTGCCCAGCGTTTTATGCACAGAGCTGCCATATCCAAACAGTGCTCTGTAGCCCCTGCTCCAATACTAATTACACTTTTACTTGGTCACTCGCTGGAGGCTCAGCCAAGCTGCACTTATATCTAGTCGGCTCTTGGACAGCTGTATGTTCGTAATGTGCTGCTCGCCTCAGTGGCTTTGGATAAACGTGTCTGCTAAGCAAAAGTAAATGTAAATTTCAAATGTATCAAAGCAGGTCTTCAGAACACTTATGTGAAGATGTGATGCAAATTGAAATCTTCTTGACGTAAAATGGGACGCCACTATATTTTAGCACAATTCCTTAGCAGACCATAATCCCAAGGCTGAAGCCCAAGGGTCTCCTGACGGCCCGACCTGGACACACGATCACTCAGGAGGATTTGTCCCCAACAACTTGGGGTCACCTTTGCATGCTCTCTCTGTCAGCCTTCCAGAAGGTGTGCATGGAACCAGGCCTGGAGCACTGACGCACCCAACTGAGGGAATCAGCCGAACAGCCCACTTAAGCAGATGATCTCCCAGGCAGCATCAGTGTCTCCTCAGAGTCCCCATATAGCGGCTTCCTTGCTGGTTTAAAGGATTCATTTATGTCTGCAGCTTAGAAGCTGAGCGTCACTCTTTGTCACTGGGGCGATGCACAGAAACGACGTTGTGTTCAACAGAAATCGGATCAGGGACGGTTCATCGTTCCACTTAAAGTAGTGCTTTGAGTAAAAGCAGAGATGTCAAGGCAAAGGAAACGTTATGTGGGATCCATCTCCTCATTTGAAGTCTTTAAATTTGTCAGGGAAGCATTTTGCTTGATCTTCACTTTATGATTTCAGTCTGGATTCTGTAGTAAACACACTGCAACAAATCAAACATTTCTAAAGATTTTTTAAAAAGCTGATGCCCTCAAAGCAACCAATTAAAAAAATGTGTTTAACTTGCGCTGTGACAGACATCTATGAAACAATGGCTAATAAGGATTGGAAAAAAACGTTTATGGTGAAACAGTGGTCAGTGTTGAGGTAGGAGTTGTCCATCACCTTCAGCACAAAATTCACGGGTGCTCTAGGACCTGCGTTAATATTACCACAATTCTACAAATTCGTGTTCATTTTTTTTCAATTACAATGGCGCCCTCTACTGTACAAAAATGCGAAATACAATGAAAATTTCCGTACGCAGACATAAAAGCACGCTGTCACGGACACACAAACAGGCGACTGAGCGCGGGACCATGTTGTGGGTTTAGTACATAAGTTACATGTAGATAGTCTCTAAACTTGCAGCTTTTTGGCACCCAATTGTGCCATCAATAAACCCAACATGAAAGTAACAGGAATACAACAGCAGCAATTTAATTTACATGTTATAACAACAGTAAATCATGAAATAATAATTCAGAGAACTTCGACTGGCATGTAAGACCATTGAACAATATTGACCTTTGACTAGAGAAACACCAGGACTGAAAAGCAAAGCACACAGACAGCACTCCCACTGAGTCAGCTAAGGACGGTAAGAAGCACAAAAGAAAAACACATTCGCACACAGGCACAGAGAATAAACGTGAAGGAAAGCAGAACACAGAGATAAAACAGCAGGTGTGTGGAGTGAGCTGGGCGAGGGCAACCGGAGCGCCAGGGATCACAGGCTGGGCCCGGGCCGTCTCTGCCTGGAGGCGCTGCCAGCAAAGTGATCTTGCCGGGTTGGGAAGCGTGCCATGACGCCGGCTTGGTTCGGATCCAGTGGAACATTTCCATGGGCCTGATTCAGCAGGAAAAGCCGCAGGTTTGAGAGCAGAGTTCCGTTAGGTGATCGCCTACTAGCCGAGCAAAGAGAAAGTGCAAGAATAATGGCGGGCTGTGACGGATTTCTATGTCCTTCTCTGATGGGGACGAAGCTTCCTATACAGGAAAAGGCGCCGGGGTAAGCTCTCACACCTCACTCAGGCTCGGCTCTCCTGTCGGACAAGATGCTACTTGCCAATTTTGGTAGATTTCCCAGGGGGAGGGTAGGAGGGTTGAATTTCAAGCCACACCTGGATGACATCCACAGAGAACCGATGAACGTTTAGGGTTACGCCAGGGAGAGGGATGGTTGGAACTTAGATTATGGCTAATTCTGTGGTAGCTAACAGCCTATTTATCGTCCCAGTCTCATGAACATCTATAACAGGAAGGTTAGCAGCTCATAGAATCCCAATAAAAGGGTCATAATCCTGCATGAAATCTCTCCCCAGAGAATTGGTCTCAGCCACTTCACCAAAGGTCCTCAGTTCAGCCGCAATTTACGATGCTTTCATCAGCCGCTTGTCTTGTTCATCTGATTTGCGTCCAGAATGGGTTATGCTTGCCACGCCAAGCCGGAATGGAAAGGAGCCTGGTATGGGAGGGGGGGGGGGTGTGATTTTAGGATAAGTGCCACACAAAACCGGCACGGCTGTTGTTTCTCACATGAGCCACATAAATCCACTGTGTGCTTTTAAAATGACACGGACTGCACTCTGCGGCTGGAAAAATTTGGAGCGGCTTCCTGAATGGCAGCTCGTGCCGTTACATCAGGCGGTTGCTGAAATAAACCACAGAGGGCTGAGTCGGTTACGGCTACGCTAGTGGGGGACGTGTGCACCCATGGGGCGAGACCAAGGGGGCGAGACCAATGGGGCGAGACAAATAGGGCGAGATCAATGGGGCGAGACCAAGGGGGCGTCCAACTTTACATTTTACTGAAAACACGATACAGGACATATAATAAAATGATTTATTATTATTACTAGATGCTGTCAAGGTGATGTAGACTGCAGGCCATAATCCTCAGGACCTGGGCTTATTGTTGTGTCCAGGTCTTATTGCATGCTTATTGTTGTGAAGACTGAGTCCATCCACTTGATGCTGGTCGTTCTCTTCTTTTTTTAACTTCAACTTGACCGCCTGGTACTTTTCTAGTGATTAAGATCTTCTTGAATATGCCAGTCTTCTCATAAGATGCCAGGAATAAGTCAGGTTCAGTTTGGTCATTTGTATAACTTCAGGCTTGATGTTTCCTTGAGGTCCTTTGTATTCCTAAAAGATCTTTGCAAAGTCCAAACACGTCAGTACTGTTCCTGTCGCACTTCACCTTCGTGTTTGTTTAACGGACCATATGCTCATCAAAATAGTTTCTGCTGGATATTTCATTGTTATGCATACGCAGCAGGGAGACGCACTGGGACACGGGGCAGGGTCTGCCTAAGCTGAGGCTGTTTCTATAGCATTAGATCCTGCTGGTAAAGGAGCCAGAGCAGCCCAGCTGGTGCTTGTTAGTATAACTGCCTGGTTTAAGGGTCAACTGGGAGGACTGGGATGGGAGGACAGTGAAATGGAAAAGACGACTTTCCAGTTAAGGAATGTAAAACTCTTGGCAAACTCTTGGACTCTGAGTAGATGTAACTTTCAAGAGATACAATATAATCACAAAATTTCTTGATCTTTTCTTCCTGTTTTCTCACATCTTTTATATCATTACTGCCATCTTCCACAAAGCAATTTTATGGGGGTTTAAACTCCAGATATTAATCAACATTCTGCCCGACCTTTAGTGCGTGTCGATGCCTGCTGTACAAAGAATAGAGCACTTTAAAGGGAAGACATGCATATGAATTTACACATCATCCCTTCGGTGGAGTTTGGGTTTCATTTTCTCCCTTTTCCTTTCCCTCGCTGGACATTTCACAGGTTTCTGTTCTTCACAGGACCTATTAAATTAACAAGCCAGCTTACATGTCACAGCAAAAAACACATTACAGCACACAATCTATCAGAGGTGCATTTCACCTCAAGCAAGTGTTCTGGTTAGATTTCTTTTCTGTTACGGAAGTTAAGAGACGTTAAAGTTCACTTTATGCATCCATTTTAAAAATGACTGAATTGAGAAGGTGGGGGGCTGGGTAGGGGTTCGAGCACGATGCCTGGGGAGGTGGCCAGGGGTTTGAGACACACCCCCACAATGCTTCAGGGAGGTGGCCAGGGAGTTTAAGACACACCCCCCACAATGCTTCGGGGAGGTGGCCAGGGGTTTCAGACACACCCCCACAATGCCTGGGGGGGTGGCCAGGGGTTTGAGACACGCCCACAATGCCAGATCGGAAGGGCGTCGTG
>JAODKF010000046.1:2511414-2532155 GCA_026779585.1 Mormyrus proboscirostris | reverse complement strand
CCCGGGGGGGGGGGTGGTGGCCGGGGGCTGAAAAGGTGCGGTCTAGGGGGGGCTGTTTACTCACGAGTGTCTGCGGTTTCCTGGATGACGATGAAGCCCACCGGCAACGTGTCCTTCGCATCGATCAGCCTCATGTCGACCAGAACATTCCCTAAATGGCTCTTCAAGGGGCCGTGGAAATAAAGAGAAAAGCGTCTGCCCCAGGATTACCTGGACACACTTCATTTTTCAGCAGAGAAAAATTCTGAGTATGGGACCCACCCCCCACTCCCACCCATGGGGGTCCGTCTTATTTAATTACTGGGCTCAAAAATGAAGAGACAAAGTGAAAAGATAATCTGCGAAATTTAATGGCCACTGATGTCATTCAATCAATTCTTTAAAAAAATGTTACTATTATTTAGCAAGTGCTTTTTCTGAGAAAAAAGAAATGCATCTTTTTCATCTGTTCTGCGAAATTACGTTATTGGGAAAACGTTGGCTAAATAAAAACAACCAAACAACAACAAAAATAATAATAAAGATGAAGATGATGACGACAATACTTTGTGCACATATAGAGCCACGTCTGGCCCCACCCACCCCTGGCAAAGCGGCCATGTCCCGGAGCGGTTTAAAAGCGATCAGGGGCCTGTTTAGCTGCCATTTTCAAGCTAACTTGCCCCAGCCTCTCTGCTCCTGCTCATTACGGACTCATTTCCACCCATAATAAATTGCAATAAAGCTGAAGAGGCAGAGAGGAGCAGGGTGATGTGGATGCGGCACATCCCGCCGCCGAGCTCGTGTCCCACCGCCGCCCAGCACTCATTACCACCAGATGCATTTTTTATTCATAGTTTTTATTCTGACTTAAGGTGGGATATAGATGAATGTTATTGCTATGCATGAAAACTCCCCCTCTCTCTCCCCCCCCACCCCCATTTTGTTCCTTAAATGCACAAAGAAATATTTTTTCCATCAGGACCTGACAAAGGGGGCATCTACCTCCAACCTCGAGTGTGATAAATCACAAACCGCTTCCTTCCCGCCGCATAATTCAGCGGCTAATTTTGCAGAATCTGTTTTTGTCATAGATAATTACAGCCAGGCCCCTATTGACTGGCAGACAAAATAGCTTTTGTTGATGGTGCTGTCATGTTTTATTTGTGTCATATTGCGTAAAGCGGTATGGGCACTTGTTTCAGAGTGACACACAGGGCGCTGTTTCCGCCGCTCACACTAAAAGGCAGCCCAGATTAAGTTTTATCAACAGACTCAGGGCAGGGAGCAAAGAGCAAGGAGCGGAGAGAGAGAAGGGAGTGTGGGGCAAGGAGCGTGGAGTGAGGAGGGAGCATCGGCCATCTGGGGGAGCACAGAAAAGGAAGTGGGGAGTGAAGAAGGAGTGGCGGCTTTGTACATACGGAGCAGGTACAGGGAGGGAGCACAGAGCGCAGAGCAGGGAGGGAGTAAGGAGCAAGAAGCGGGGAGGGAGCACAAAATAGAGAGCAGGGAGTAGGGAGCGAGTGTGGAGTGGAGAGCATGGAGCAGGGAAGGAGCACAGAGCAAGGAGAGAGGAGTGAGGAGGGAGCATCGGCCAGCTGGGGGAGCACAGAGCAGGGAGCGGGGAGCAGGGGGAAGTGCCGGACAGCCGGGGAAACATAAAGCAGGGAGCAGAGAGGGAATACAAAGCAGAGAGCATGAAGCAGAGAGGGAACACAGTGTAGGGAGCAGGGTGGGAGCACAGAGCAGGGAGTGATCCCTTGCAGCAAATCAGATACTCGCTATCGGTATCAGGCCGACACCAGCAAAAACTGCAGTATTGGGGGGGCGGGGGGCAAGAAACCGGTCTGATTTTACAGAGATATGTCAAGCTTGAAAAATCACGAAAATTCTTGTCGCCTTTGCACGACAAACAGAAGTGAGGATCATGTGATGGTTAGTTGTTCGGCAAGGCATATGCGGCAGATCTGTCATGTCGGCTGCGTGGATTTGCGCATTTGACATTCGCGGTTTCGGTTATTCGCAAATTGGCCGTGAACAATTAAGCGGGAATATTTTTGGATCTCGCCGAAAGATTGCAGAAACTCAAAGACAACATGTAAGACCAAAAACAATACAGAGCATGATCTGGATGGATAAAAATCAAACATAATATAAATATTAGTAATACACCACATTTGTTAGTGTAATTGCACACTATACATTTAATATTAAGACTTGGGTAAGCAGCACATCTTTTTCTCGGCGACCAGCCTCACGTGTTTCACGGTCTCTGTCACCATGGTCTTTTAAACTTTTCAGTGCTGTTAATTTTACATTTTTAATAAAAGTTCCAGCATGTACAGTACTAACTTACATACAGTACATACAGGGGCATAATTCAAAGGGTTTGTATATCTTCATAGAAAATGAAAAATGAAAATGAAAGTACAGTACAGTACTGCTTGTTTAGAAATTGGCTAGCAGGTTATTACAGTTAAGGTGCCCAAATATTATTTACAAAATGTGAAGGGGGGGTACTTTACAGTGACGGAAGAAAAAAATTAAATTTTAAACTGTCCAAAAATTGTACTGTACCATCTGTACTATTATTACTATTAGAACATGGGATTGAGTCTTGCCTCAGGTTCAGAGACCCATAGGAAGGCATGGGAAGGGGGGTGCTCTCACACGCATGATCACTGCCCAGCTGGCACTGTGTAGAATCGAATGGGATGCCCATTCCATACCAGGAGGTCACACGGGGAAACAGAGAAAGAGAAAGAGAGAGAAGGAGAAGAAAAGAAAAGAGAAAAGAAAGAACCTCTCTGAATGAGAATACCTCTTAAGAGTCACACCGCCAGCAATGCCCGAGTCCGAGCCCCTGCTCTCCAGGGTGAGAGCCCAGCGGACCCAGTGGTAGCCCCCAATGGTCCCACCCCACCGCCAAACAGCTAGCCCACGATGCTGATTAACATCGATTAGGGGGGCTCTGCGACCTCGTCATCCCAGCGACGTCCCTCCCGTGGCACGTGACGGAGCCGATGACAGGGAAGCCAGGGTGTGAATGCTGATGCGTTCGCGAGAAGCGGAGATGTGAGCGATGGAGTTTAACGCCACCGACGTGCAGAGCCATCAGCGCACCAGAGTTATTTTCACCCAGCGCTCAACTCTTCGCCGACTCGTCATCAATCTGAGGCTTTCGCTGCATTCCCGCACTTGGGACGGCCCGCAATGGAACCGTGATCCGGCAGCGCGGTGCCTTTATCAATCTGACAGTCGGGAGAGCGGCCTTTTTAACAAAGAGCTCTTAATCAAAAGCTAGACGCTGACTGTAAATGGAATTGATATACATCTGCTGTGAAATGGCAGAAATACACTTAAACAGTTCATACACAGAGACCTGAAGTGTAAAATATTTTTACTTCCATTTGTTAAAGGCACAGCCAATTTTCCACCAGGAGTCAAATGATCAATACACTGCTTCCCTGATTTTTTTTTTAAATACAATCAGTCCAAAAGAGCTGACAATTTAAAATAAAGTCCCCAAAGGTGGATTGTTATTCCATAAATTATGAAAGTGAGTCTGACCTCACCTATACGCTTTTTATACATTAACAACCTTTTTTATCCAGAAGGATCTTTTCAAATTAGGGGGGAAAAAATAAAAAATGGAACAAGACAGAGAACAGCAGCAAACAGCTGAGTTCCGGAGCCAATCAACGGAGGCATGTGAATAATTAAACCGGTGAACCAGTGACAGAAACAAGGCAACAGAAGGGGGGCCACGTAAATGGCGGGATGCCTGTATGTCTTCACCTACGTTTTCTTTGGAGAAGGCTCTGGTGTAGCAGAGGTAACGTGTGACCTTGGATTTGAATACGCAGTCCTTCCACAGGTCGGCGTGGATGCCATCTGTTGTTTGTGAAACCTGTGTTAAAAAAACAAGGGAGAGAACACGAGAAGGCGTGAGATGGGCTAAAGTTAATGTATGTATGGCGTTCACGTCGCCGCTCCACTCCCCCTGCGTCCTCCGCACGCTTGCCTTAATTAGCGCTCGCCTTGCCTCTCGCTACATCTCATTAGTGTCCCGTGCAAGTGAGGAGGAGCCTCCCCGTCCAAAAATATGGCTAAAAATAGCATCCCGTGGGATCAACTTGATTAAAGGCAGCCTTACAAAGATGGGGCCTAACAAGCAAAACAAACTTTACTACAGCTTTAGGTTTCCGAGGCGCTCTATAAAGTCGGTGCAGAAGGACAAGCTCTGAATCACTGCCTGGGTCTGGGAGACACACCGATTGCTGGATATTTTCCCTGTTACGGAGCTTGGATACCGGAAGTACAGCAGGCTCAATTATCAGATGGATGGATACTTAATTCTGAAGGAAGTTGCAGGTTTACAGTAGCACAACACAGATTCAGACAGTAAAAAATAGACATTTATACAATAGACAATAAACTTAACGATAAACAGTAACAACAATAAACGGTAACATGGCAAAGAATGTCAGGGAATGTATTGCACATCTCATAAATAAATAGTATCACACAGCGAATGAATGAATGTTCTGTAAATGTGTCTAAGTGGCCCAGGTCCATTCAGACAATAAGTCCCCCTGCCATAGGCTGACTAGTTGAAGAGTCTAATGGCTGATGGTAGGAACGACCTTACTGTATATAGCACTCCTTGGAACAGCTCAGCTGCCTCAGCGTGTTGCTGAAAGTGCTCCTCCTACTCACAAACACGGCGTGATGGAAGCCTTGGCTAAAAGCGGGCGGCTTTGTGGGGGCGTATGCCCACCCGTCAGCCCCTTTAAAAAGGCAAGCCAACTCTGCAAATCCATTTCCCAGGCTTGTTTTGTACTTCGACCCTTCAAAAGCATTTACACTTTCCTGGCACCTTCCCGGCAAGGCCCCCCTCCCCCATCCTAGCCTCGAAAGTCATGTCAAAACCTTTTGCGCCATGGAGTTCTGCCCAGAAGTGCAAACACGTCCTCAACAAGCTTGGCGAAAAGGTGCATACGTCTAACTTAAGAGGAAATGCCCAACTAACATATCAAACAAAAACTCCTAAAAAGAATGCAAGTGGGAAAAATTGTATAAGCATAATTAAGAGCCATAATTAAGATGATTAACTCAGCCATGGTGTGCATGCCTTCTTCGAGAGCAAGTTAAAAAGGCAATATACAAAAGAAATACACATTCTTTAACTATGCTCTGACAATTTAACCCTTGGCAGATGCAGGTTCTCTCTTTATTACTTGCCAGTAATGTAGAGATATGCATACGAGATAAGAGACCCCCCTGCAGTAGCCAGCCACAGAAGAGCTGTTGCAGGAAGCAGCTCAGTTGCCCTTCCATAATGGTGCCCGACAGCTGGTCCCAGGGTACTGGAATACAGGGGTGTATTTAGATCACTGAACGCTTACTCAAGCGCTACGACACGGCCCAGCTGGGGTACTGAGTGCAGCAGCCCCCCCCCCAATGTTAAAACCCAGCTCACCTATGGGATGATATGCTATGTTCCCCCATCGTCAAGGTGAGGATGATACCATTGGTGGGTACCCCTGCCAGAAAATCAGGGCAAGGGCCCCACTCTGATTCCTCCCCCATTTAAATTTTTTTTTTTTAAGGGGAGGTACTATGACAGGATCTGCTTCGGTGAGGGATACGCCACGCACACTACAGGACTGACAATAATGATGAATGACCTCAGAGGAGGGTAGGGAGATTGCAGGAGAAAAACAAAGCATGGCAACGACTCGTGCAAAACCCACGACGAGAACATGGGGAGCAAGAGAGAGCGAGAAGGAGTTAGCATCCAAGGTCTGAGATGGGTCCCAGGAGGAGGCAGTACATCTCGACCCCCCCCACTCTCAGTCCGTACAAGACAACCCGTCTTGGACGCCTTTTCCGGGTCAGTACACACCATCCTGTCAGAGGAGACAAAGAGGACAGTGGCACGAAACCCAATGTCACGGGAGGGTGGGGGTGTACCTGAGCGTTGCGCTGCTGCAGCAGGGCCCTTAGGGACAGCATGTCTGTGGGGAAGGGGGTGGTGCTTTCTGGGTTCTCGTCCCACCGGTGCCAAACCCCAACACATATTTTGGAGGAGCCTCAGAGACTCTTCTATTATTACTCTTGCTATTTACATGCAAGTGAAAACTGGTAAAATGAGCTGTTTGTAGAAAATCCCTCGCTGGCCATTTTTTTAAACAATGAACACCTTGCCAAAAAGTTAGACATGGATAACTAGTGAGTGGGACTTTCTCCCCAGGGGTGACACTACCCACTAAAGCGGTCCTGGACCCCACGGACACGAGAGCGCTCCCAGGCCCTTCCCCATCACTACGCAGCAGTGATAATTAACAGCGAACTGATGCACAATACAGAGGATTTATAATTACCGTGCAGCAGCACAGTGGCATCCTGGGTAGTAATCAGAGATGCCACACAGGAGAGGATTTTAACGCACCTAGAGCTGATCTCATTATAAACAGCACTTTATTTCTGTGGAAGAGATGAGGCCGACATGTTATTAATAATGCAAAGAGAAAATAAAAGAAAACTTTGAACAAAAGCAGCATCCACAGTAACGAGGTCTCCTGGGATGAAGATTAGGATGCGGAGAAGAGGAGGAATGCAACAAGCAGCCAGAGTCGGAAATGCTTGGTGGGCTTTCCGTCAGGAGAAGGAGGGGCGCGCCACACGACAGGACGTTACACCCCCCTGCTTTTTGGGGAAAGTATGTCGGGTGTGCTATCGGTCTGGAGGCCAATGAAGACTGTGTCGCAGCTCACAGGTCAGTAGGGTTTAAAGGTAAACGACTGGTAATCTGCTCCCCAGACTGGCACCAAGTTAGGAGAGCCCCAAATCTCACATGCTCTGCAATCACTCAAACCAACTTATGATAACGCATTTGGAAAGCGACATGCAACACTCTGCCATTTCCCGTGGTGGAACAGTCCGTCCATGTGATTGATGTCCCTCAACTGGGCCGATTCCCGGTCCCCATGGGGCCCACTCTGCACCAGGGAAGGGGGAACCATGTCAAAATGGAGGCACAACGAACAGGACAGTCCCAGCGTCATTTTATTGGTGGGCGAACAGCCATCTCTGATTAATCTGTGTAATCTTATTTCTGCCACATGCAGATTCGAAGCGCTGTTGTGTGTCCTTTAATCAGCATTTGAGGGCAAACAGTGACAGTCTCAAACACAATTCTGTTTGTGAGCATTCTTACTAAACATCTGTAAACCCCAGGAGCTTTTTCTGTGCCTTACAGTTCCAAATGAAACTTACATAGGCATATAGACATATAGGCATATCCACACATACACACACTAACTTCTAATTAAATTCACTTAATTTAAAATTTTAAAATAAATAAAGTTTTCACAAACACAAATATCAACACACAGGATGCAAAACCCAAAAAAGGTTTGCAGGAAAGGTTTCACAATAATTCAACAAAATCTGCATCTGGAGCCTTCGTGTGGATTCCAGGTATTGCCCTAAAAAACTAAGCGCCGCACGGCTACGCCCAGATGAGGAGGCCCTGACTGCAAGGGGTCTCAGCAGAAAGGCATCATGGAAAGAGGGATGGGCATAGATTCGGAGAGGATGCCTCTCTGCCTAAGTGTGCCATGTGCCGTTTAGCGGATTCCCGGTGCCAGCCTGCGGTACTTCATCAACATGCCATGCCATCTCCCGCCGGGGAACGAAACAGAAGGGGGGGAGGGAGCTGCCGCTGAAGGGAGTGTGAGAGAGAGCGAGAGAGCACAGAGTGAAGAGCGACGCAGGAGTGTGACATCAGAGAGACGGAAAGAGGCAGACGTTGCCCTCAAGCCCCCTGCTGGCTCTGTGTTTCCATGTTTGCTCTGTGTTTAGCTAAATCCATAGGCTGAGTCCCCCCACCCCACCATCATAGCTCTCATACTGGGACTGCTAACACTGCAGTACTGCTTCTTGCCTCATAGTACTGGGGGTCGTCTAAGCTCTCAGAAGTGGTGAACAAAGCAACCCACGCCCCCCGCCCCAAGAGGACAAGGAGTCGAGGCAGATAGGAAGAGACCCGTAACGGGAGATCTCTCGGGATGGTCTCAGAGGAGGTTCAGTGCTCCACGAAGCAAACCCCCTCTGCAATAAAAAGACATATCCTCTGTATTTAGTCTTTGGTAATTAAAATTTCTGGGTTACAGTGTAATTCTTCTAACCCACACTCAACGGCACTCAGTTTCTCTCAGGAGCACAAAACCAAACAAAAAGAGTTCCCTCTTACTTCACAAAAAAAAAATGCCATGGCAAACTGAATGAGGGTGGTTAAATGAAAGCAGGACGATGCCACAGAAACACCAGACTCCCTTGCTAGCTTGCCCACTCTGCAAAATCCCCAAGACAGTGTGTTAATTGGCTGGTTTTCAGCTGCGTGGCATTTGATTCAAACGGGACGAGATGATAATTCTCCTGATTAATGCCGTGTCGTTTCATTAAAGCGCAGCAAAGCAGCCAAGTGATCACAGAGACGATGATACTCACCACGCAGTAGCCAGACGGAGCACGCTTGCGGGAAGCCACCACCCCGATTCCAGTTATGGGGTTAACGGGCACTTCCGGAAGAGCCCCGGCCAGATCCCACACCTTTGGCATTGCGGCTGGGCTCTGAAATATAGGGGTGAGACTGTCAGCGCTCTAATCAAACAGAAAACCCCTCTGCTGGGGGTCAAACAACATGGGAAATGTTGGGGGAAAAATGCAAAAAAGGCAAGGTGCTGAGAAGTCGCAACACCTAGCCTCGCATTTAAAAATTAGTGGGGAAGAATAGGAATCATATCATAAGTGAATAGTGAATATCTAAATAGGAAGTATCTAAATGGCAGTGAACCATTGGAAGCCATATGCTGCTAGTAAGGATCGAGACCATAAGGAAACCGATAAAAGCAAGCAGTTTGCATTATTACATCCACAAGTCCATCCATTTCCATTACAGCAACTAACAAAATTCAGAACCTGACTCCATAAAGAAATGGTGACATTTCAGAGTATGCTCGTTCACACCAACTTATAACTCGCGAATCTTTGCTATTAAATTAATGACAAAAATAACTAAAACTTTGAAAAGAACCTCTGAGCCAAAAATATACAGGGTAAGACAAAAAATGAAGTTAAAAGTGAGAAAATGAACCTACAGCAAGGGAACTATTAAGTTGTCTTAAGTTGTTATTAAGTTGTGCAACTCCTTCATTATACAGTCCATTTCAGGTAATATAATTTTTATTTTTACTCTTGCCAGAGTGCAGGTAATTTATTCAGCAAAATTTAAGGCGACAGTCAGCCTGTTTGATGCTCCGTGGCCCTACTACATATGCAGGAAGCTCCCTAAAAGTAAGCCGTGTCCCCAATGTTCAAGGACAAGACAAAAAAACCCATGATTATTCCACAGCTACAGTCGGGGAGCACCAAAGATCCACCCCGAGAGGTTTCAGTGCTTATTAAACAAAAGCCATTTTCCTGCCACAAGCCTCATGTGTTATGGGTTTCTCTCCTGCTAAAACCAGAGCCAGCACATGGAGGACAAAGGCAGCGGGTGGCCGTTGGTGGCTAAAAACGACAGGGGGTAGGTCTGATTTCTACAATGGCTGAGTCAACCAACCTAGCCCTCCAAAAAAAGCACACCCGACATATACCCTGGGGTCAGAATTGGGCTTGAAACACTTCTCAACAAACCGGGGAGAAAGACTTATGGTGGGATTGTCTGTGCACAGCTGGCAACTCAAGGTCACTCCCAGAAAGCTGAAGAACGAGGTCCTCTGAATCAGAAGCAAGGTCCAGGAGCTGCATAATCAAAACCACCTGAGCAAAATCTGTTGTTCAAACAAATTTGTTTCAAACATGCATTTTAAAATCAAGCCTCATTTACATCATTGTCTTGGTGCTTTCACTAGAAGATGCTTTAATTTGTATCATATGTACCACACACTATATGGTGAATGTTTAACTTTGCAGGACGCTAAACAGGGTGACACTGCCCCCTTACTAAGGATGGAACAGTAATTGGTGAAGCCATATGGGTCTTAAGAACATTGCTTGTTGTGTGCTGAACTCTAGCACAGGTAATAAGGAGCCCCCTTCTATGGAACAGAGAAAGAACATAAATGGACAGTGTTGGATTTAAATGATTGTAGTGTGCATTATTTAGCATAGAACAGTGGGTATTTTTGCTGTTTTTTTCATGTATATCAGCACTTCTCTATCATGGGATAAACTGAGCTGGAAGGATGACAAGCTTGTGGGCAGCAGAGTTCAAAAAAGCATCTAGCTATCCATCTATTGCCTTTCCACAATAACACACTACTGGCAATTCATCTAACTGTATATTTTAGACTTGGGGGGGGCACCTCGAGTACCCAGAGAAAACCTGTGCAAGCTTCACACATACAGAACTAGAGGCAGGAATTGCACCAACAGCCTTGGAGGTGTTAGGCTGCACACTTGGCCGCTTTAAAAAAAAGTAATAATTAAATTCTGAAGTTGGACTTCACAATGCCAGCCAGCTGCTTCACAGGGAGAGGTATTCTGTCAGTTTTCTTGGTTTACAGCCATACTTATCCACACAATTAAACATCGTTAAAGTATAAAACATGCGGTGTAACCAAGTTTGCACATTAAGTAGTTTTTTAGCGATATTTTTCATATTACAATCATATTCCCTAACACGTTGGATCGGAAAGGCTTTCCCAGCGCCGCACTCTCACTGCGCTCCTCATCGCCTCTCTGGGTGGATGTGCATCCATTAAAAAGAAATTAAAAAGATTTTATTACTTGGTTGCGAGCGGGCGGCGGTCTTTAAAGTCTCTGGAAGCCAGTACTGGCGTTTCTTCTTACTCCTTCCACTTTCAACTTCAGCTCACGTTACATGAGATTGCACCCTAATACTGACTCATGATGTTTTTTATAGCTCCAGTTGCAGAGGGGGGGGGGGGGCTATCAGTTAAAATAAAACCGAACTAATACCAGATCATGACCATCACTGCGATCTGCAAGCGGACTCCGCACTGTGCGGTTTTTATCGCCCGGCAATTTCAGGCCAAGTTCCCGTTAACACGCAGCGGGTTTCGGTTGGCCGCGGTACCGCGACCGCAGGTTTACGACGCCCCCCTCACCACCGTGTCCAATTCGGCTGAGTCCAGACTTTTAACGCAATGAAACCCTAAGCGTTTAATGCCTCTTATACACCACCTTGCTCGAACAGCGAGCTATTATCGTACTCGTCCTGAATGATTATGTGCTGCTTTCGGTTACCTCCGAAGAAAATCCCAACATTCTGCGAAACGCGCCTCAAAATGCAGCTGGCGCACCTTTTTTTTTTACATTTTGTTCAAGCTTACACTTATCATAAGCCTACAACTGTACAGAAGTCGCACATGCATCACATGCACGCCGTTTAAGTGCTTAACTGGTATAATGAATCTCTATTATTACCCTGGTATTTCCCGTTATCGGTCTCCTCAAACCTCATGAATGAGACAACTTCCGTCAAAATATCATCTCAAGACAAAGGTAAATAACCACACGAAGGAAACAGACACCCTCCGCCAAACTGTTAAATCCTATAGGGGCAGATCATATAGTATTAATATTTTTAAGTTGACAGGTGACCATAACCAGCGGAACATATTGTATAAATCATTATTATATCCACAAGGAAATAAACATTACCCTAAACTTTATAGCAGAAGACTGTATTTGGGGGGTAATGCCTTAAAATGAAAGAACATATTTACACCAAAACTGCATCTATGAGAGTATTAATCAAAAACAAGCCGGTTATTTAATGTGATAAAAGCGTAACATCAATTTCCATAGTGTCACCGAATATATTAATATCAGAGAGGAGTCGCTTCCTCGCAGCCTATTCATAAAGCAAAGGGAGAATATTCCGCCTAAACTGGCTGCTTTGAAAGGCCCGGTCACGGCTTCCCAAACAAACCCAGCTGCTACGGGCGATTAGAAACTATCGTGCAGGGGCTGAATAACAAACTGGGGCGACACGTATTTCCAAGGAGGTCTCCTAAATGCAGATCTATGGCCGCCGGCTGCTGTCCAAAGACGCTTTGGCTTAATGCGCATTCAGTAACGGTGGAGAAGATTAGTGATCTCGCAGACGTTCCCTTGCCATATTATTAAATTATCTTTAAAGTATTTTAAAGATAATTTAAAAGGCACGGTTTACTGCGCTCAATCTAAACGTTTACTGAATTTATTGTAATTAGGGTTTATTAAATCGGGGTTTACTTGGAGTGGCAGAGGTCTTTCCGTTTGCCAAAAGTTTGTTGGGGTGCCTTATTTGGGAAAAGCAAATTAACTTAGAGACGGAGAACCATCACTTTCTCGCGTTAATTTGCACACTAATCAATCGGGATTTTCCGAAACAGTGACAAGCCATTTCGTTACAAGCTGACTTTTATTGGAAAATTGAAGTCTGTCAGTGCAGGCTAAAGTAAACTCGCAGTGTGCTAATAATGGAGACTTATCTTGAAAACCTGTCAAGCAATTTAACCCCGTGTGCACAAGAAGGCTGAAGTGAAACAACCTCCGAGGATGAAACAGTTTCTGAGCTCTCGGGAGACAGAAAGAAAACCGTGTAAAAGTAGAGACTGTTTAGGCATGCAAATAAGGCAGCCGGTAGCAGTCTACCAAAGGGCACGGGATAACCTTGCCGGTCACGGTGTTGTCCTTTCAGGACATCAGCCCTCAAGGGAAGCCACTTAATATCTGCCAGAAGTCAACAAGTGAAAGGATCTTTGGAGAGCGCCTGCTAATGGCCGGGGGCAGCGACGTACACGCCGGAGATCACGAAGGCTGCTCCGACCAAGGCTGTTTAGAGCAGAAGAGCTAAAATTCCCCAGCATCACACAGGAGCAGCTAAAATAACAGATTCGAAACTCCATTTAAAATCAGGCTTAGAAACACTGTTCGTGGGTCAGGAAAAAAAATGAAGTGCTTGCAACTGCAGAAAAAAACGCAGGTAAAAGTGATGTCTCTTGCATAGGCATCAGTAAAAAAAATAAAGAGGCCAAGCCGATAAGAGGAGGCGATGAAGGTGCCGATTAAAGGTGCATTTTACATCGGTACTGCATCTGCTACAAACAGAAAAAAATATACACCAGCTCCTTATGTTTTCCTTATGGGGAAAAAAATTCTCGGCATGTTTTATTTAAAGGTATGATACCTAAAAACGCAAGACGATACTAACAAAGATTGTCAATTAAAAGCCACTTTCACATGCATCTTGGATGCCAACCAACCACCCAAGAGACATTTCAATAAATTAATAAGAAAATAATTTAAACGCCGTGCGGTTAACTAACAACACGTGAGGGTAATTGCAGGAGATATTAATCCTCTCATGCGGCGCTAAGCTAAGCTAAACCACCGGG
The DNA here is from genome assembly GCA_026779585.1 of Mormyrus proboscirostris. Classification (NCBI taxonomy): domain Eukaryota; kingdom Metazoa; phylum Chordata; class Actinopteri; order Osteoglossiformes; family Mormyridae; genus Mormyrus; species Mormyrus proboscirostris. The sequence continues at coordinate 2,518,758 of JAODKF010000046.1, read as the reverse complement.
CTGCGCAGTTGTGCTGCCGTTGCTACAGTAACGAGCTCGCATGCTGGCTACCGCGACATAAATAAACCAGTTACGAGGGACTGTACATTTATAATGCTAAGTTTAAAAAAAGGAATCGTGTACACGTGGTTTTACAAGTAGTTTTATACACTGGTGTCGGCGCAAAGTCAAAATAAAGCAGCGGCAGTTTTAAGCACTTTCTCACAACCTCCCCTGTCTCTCCTGAGGCCAGCGTCGTCAGCCTCACAGTACGGCCAGACGAACTTAACTGCTAGCCGCGATGCTTCATCCCACCTCCTCCTCACGCAGAGGCAGCTGCTCATGGCTGGGAGGACAGCGGGCCCGCTTCGCGGAGCTCGGCGTAGAGGCGCGGCCGCCAAAGTTGCCACTGGATCCGCGACACCTCCGACTGACGCCTCAAGGTCGGCGTTTCGCGCGAGGGATCGAGCCCAAACTTTCACGGGACCGAGTCTGCGCGTGATCCACCTGCCTGCGGTCCCTGCTCTGCTCCGCGCGCACCTGTTTACCTCATTAATGTATTTATTTGTTTATTTATTATTTAGAAGTCATTCATTATAAAAAGCTTTAAGATGTGAGGGCATTCCTGGTAGCATCGTGAGGGGTTTCATCATAAATAAAAAGGCAGAGACCACTTTATTTAATAACAGAGAGGGCTGATATTATTGCTACTAATTATTTTTCAATGGAATATAGCTGTTAACATTTAATCCAGGTCTATTTTTGAAAATGGAGTTTAGAAAATCATGTTTAAATAAGTTTATAATTATTATTATTATTTAACGAATCGAGAATATAAATAAAACGTAATACGTTGGACTATATCCGGAGCATTCCACCATTCACGTAAAAACCGGTATATCCTTTAGAAAATTGTATTAGTTTGTTTTAACTGTAGCAAAGGTTTATGCGTGACAAGCAGTTTGAACTCCTGTCCCATAATTATAGCAGCAAGCATTATATACTATTCTCTTATACATTCTTTACACGCATATTTGAATTGCACTGATGTGAATGCTCTGAGTTTTTACTCTGCGTTTGACTGCAATATACATTCACTGTCCACTTTATTAGGTACACCTGTTCAGCTGCTCATTGAAGCAAATATCTGATCACGTCAGCAGCAGAGTGTATAAGATCATTCAGATACAGGTCAGGAGCTTCAGTTAATGTTCACATCACACGTCAGAATGGGGAAGGAAGGTGATTTAAGTGACTTTGAATGTGGCATGGTTATTAGTGCCAGACGGGCTGGTTTGAGTATTTCAGAAACTGCTGATCTACTGGGATTTTCATGCATAACCGTCACTGGGGTTTACAGAGAATGGCCTGAAAAGGAAATATCATCCGGTGAGCGGCGGTTCTCTGGGTGAAAATGCCTTCTTCATAGCAGAGGTTAGAAATGAATGGCCAGACGGTTGAGGATGATAGGAAGGCACCAGTAACTCAAATAACCACTCATCACATCCCAGGAATGCAGAAGAGAATCTCTGAATGCAAAACATGTTGAACCTTGAAGCAGATGGGCTACAGCAGCAGAAGGCCGCACTCCTGTATGACTCCTGTCAGCTAAGAACAGGAAACTGAGGCTACAGTGGACATGGACTCACCAAAACTGGGAAGACTGGAAAAACATTGCCTGATCAGATGAGTCTCGACTTTTGCCGCGAGTGGGTCAGAATTTGATCTAAACTATATGAAAACCTGGATCCATCTTGTCTTGCATCCATAATTCAGGCTGGGGGTGGTGGTGTAATGGGATGGGGGATATTATCTTAGCCATTGAGCCCCTTAGTACCAATTGAGCTTCGTTTAAACGCCACAGCCTACCTGAGTATTGTTACTGACCATGTCCATCCCTTTATGACCACAGTGCACCCAGCTTCTAATGGCTACTTACAGCAGGATAAGACACCATGTCACAAAGGTCATGTCATCTCAAATTGGTTTCTTGACCATGACCATGAGATCACTGCTGAAATGGCCTCCACAGTCACCAGATCCAGTCACTCAATCTAATAGAGCTCCTGTGGGATGTGGTGGAACGGGAGAGTCGCATCATGAAGGTGCAGCTGAAGGATGTGCAGCAGCTCTGTGATGCCATCATGTCAACATGGACCAAAGTTTCAGAAGAATGTTTCAAGCACCTTGTTGAATCTATTCCACAAAGAATTAAGGCAGTTTTGAAGGTAAAAGGTTCTCAAACTCCATACTAACTAGTGTACCTAATAAAGTGGCCAGAATATATTTAAGTAATGCCAGTTTCTTAAACCCCTAATACCAGCCTCACCTTGACAAATGCACAGCTAGTTCCATAGTTTGGGAAACTAAATACCAACATTCTTTGTTTGAGTTACGTCGACCAGAGTCGTTTTTCTATGCGGCACACACCCATGTGCTAAATATGCCAGACACTGAATGAAAACCACAAAGACGTGTATGTATGTCAGAAAGTGATATTGTTTCTTTAGGTCATTGGAAGACCTCTGGGAGTGTGCGTGTGTGTGTGTGTGTATATATATATATATATATATATATATATATATATATGTGCGCACACACACAGACACACACGGGATATGAAGACCGATAGGGAGGTGTGAAATAACATTAACAGCAAAAGAACAGTGAGATGGAGAAAATGCTGGCGTTCCGGCCACAGAACAAGACTGACATGCTTGCATAAATCATGTTGTGATGATCTTCCAAAGCCTCGGTTGGTTGGTAATATAATAAACAGCCTGACACCAAGAATTGGGATCATGCTTCGCTCCACCGTTTGCAGCTAATCCCCTCTAGGAGACATGGTCTAACCACTGCTTTACTCATTTATTGGTCGTCCCTCCTCGCCAGACGTCAAATACCCCCTCCCGGGGCCTGGGGTGAGTTGCTGCACATTGCATACCCCCTCACTGTGCTCTTATTCCCATGAATGGCTCCCACTTCTGGGGCTGTGCCTCACTGGTTACGATTGTGCAGCTGTTCACGGGGGTAGGGGCACAAGCGTGAGAAGATAGAGCAGCATGTCCAGCTGTTCGTGTGCTTGCCTCTAAGCTAATGACAGGGCTGTCCAATCGCCACACATTCTTCTTAAAGTTTCGCATGATCATCGATTAGGGTGTTTTGATACAAGGGCCATTTTGAAGGACTGTGTAATAAAAAAACACTTCTAAAAAAACGGCTTTAATCAGGCATTTACTCAGGACACCTATGAGTAATCAGCTGATTAGAGAGACTTTTAAGTATGTGTGTGTTAATCTCTGCTTTATGTATCCAATACAAGTTTCTAGAAGGTCCTCTGGTTCTCCGGGTAACTTTGATTTCATGTGATTATTTCATACTATTATTTTATTATTTATTTTTGACTGAAACCGCAAATGGACCACAAAGCACACAAAAAAGGAACGGGGCAGGGGGGGCAAGCTGCGGTGGAGCTGCAGGAAATGTAACGTGAGTTGTTGTGAGTTTTCCTTGCAGGTTTTAGCTTGTCTGGCATCCTAGCTAGCTTGTACCCTAGCCTTGTGCTCTGTGTCAGCTTGGATGGGCTCCAGTCTGGGGCAGTTAGATGGATGGAAGGATAGTTTTAGCTTTAAATAACTTTAGAACAGTGTGTGTGGAGTCATCTGTGAGGAAGCAGAATCATTGGCAGAGCCTCAGATACCGATCAAACATCCTGCTGGAGTTATTAATGCAGGGTAAGATCAAATGTACAGGAACTAAACAAGACTCAATTAACATAATAAGGTAAGGGGGTCTTTAGGAGCCGTCATCGTTCATGGCCGACGGACTGAGGATCGATACTCTGGAAATCAAGTCTCTGTGTGGACATGTGGGGGGGGGGGAGTGTTTGTGTGGCCATAGGGGTTTTGCAGCCAAGGGTTCATCTTCTTCATGAGGAAGACTGTTGTCCAGCACAGTGAGGCCCATTTGAGCTGAAAGAAGAAGCGCACAATCCCGTGTACGAATAACAGGATCAGCATAATCCTGTGTGCAGTTAACGTGCCACCCCATGGAGGGGGGTGCGTAGCCGCCTAGCACACAGCGGCGAGCAAGGGTCTCTGTCTTTTCTACTGTTATACCGTTCGTGTTACACCTGTCTCCAATGGGGAGCTGGGATTGTCAGTTGCAATATGACCAATATATATCTTGTTCGCTATATTTACCACAGTAGAAATGTCTAAATGGAAAGTTATTTATTTTGTGCTAAAGTGAGCATCTTTGTTGGCCATGATTGTGGTTCCATGCATCTCCCTGTGAGACTGCTTCGTTGTTTCCTTTCCAAAACACCAAAAGCTTATGAGACAGAGTACTCAGAACAGGAAAGTGTTAGGATGTAATTTGAGTGTAAATATGGCCTTCCAGGAATATGTGCTATGCATTTACCAAATGGTTTTCTGGTAGACACTTAGAAAAAGATGTGGCAGATGTTCAACATTTAATATTTGGATGATTTGTAAAAGTGTGTGAATTTTACCCTCTGTACCCTGCTGGTGATGTCAGTGGGTGAAATTTATCAGAAGATAAAAGGGCCACTTTCCTGGTCATGGTGTATGTAATACAATTTCCTTTGAATATTCATCATCTGACAAGTAAGGAATCGTGTGGTGAATGGAATTATCTTTCAATATAATATATATATTTTTTCTGGAATTTTCTTATAAAATGATGTTACAATTTGAAACTTCACATGTCCTTCCAGCTCTTTTTCTTCATTCATTATTTCTTTATTTTCAGGGTCCAAGATGTAGTTTAAATAAATGTACTTTATTTATAAGCCATTAATGGCTTGTTTTTTTCCCTACTGCTTAAATGGACGCCAAGGCAAAAGGCAAAAAGTCAGTTTGTTTTTTGCTGTTTGTTTGCTTAGTTTTTCTTTTTAGTGTCTACCCAGAATCTTTGACTGCCTTCACAGTTTTGACAGAACAGAAGTGACGTCTGGAATCTCACGCTTTAACTCGAATTCGCAGTTAAGCTGAGCGTGATCCGAGTTGATAAAATAAAATCTCAGCTGCCAAAATACATGTTAAAAAAAACAACATAGACAGGGAGGCAGTGAAGCGATTTGAGAAGAGGCCCACTTGTTAGAATAATGGTCTAATTATGGAAAAGGTGCAGAGGAGCAGGAGCTTGGCACTTAAAGGTGGTGATATCAGCACTCCGGCTGTGAGAGGCGCTGGCACGTCGGGGCGTCGAGCCACGGGGGACGTCTCGGTGCTGGCCGGATCCCGCTCATGCCGAGAGCCACCACGCCACTGTTCAACACCACGCTGTGGCCGTCTGTCTGTCACTGGCACTTTCCCGCCTGCCAGATACGCCGGTGCCCCTAATTTGTAACGACGTTTATTTGCGACGCGTGTCTTCACCTGGTGTCTCTGCACCTATTTACTTTGTTAATTAATGTTTCTTGTTAAATATGTAAAAGGGGTACAGGTGTTTGCAGCCTTTTTAAGAAGAATCTGACAGTAGCAGTTTTTTTTTTTTTTTTTTAATTGTCGTCACCTGATTAGTAATAGCTGTTGCAGTAATTATGAATATGTGTCTGTTTGCTGAGAGCTGTTTTTCAGCATCAGGGAGCTAAGCCGTAGAAGAAACGTCACCGGACTGCATGTTGATGCTCTCCCAGCCCATGATGTTTGTCACACACAAAAACTGGGGTGAGTTCCTGGCCGCTGATGGAAGAGGAAGGGTCCGTTCCCACTGCCGTTCCAGGAAAAGGTCATCCACAGTGTTTTCTAATTTACTGACACCAGTCTGGGGACTTCTGAGATGGAGATTTCGACCGTAGCGGGGTAATAATATCCTTATCACAGCCTGGGAAATCTAACATGCCCCTGTGCCCTCATCACTACGGAGAAGCCATTACTAGCTGCTAGAGTGGAAATCCGCAGGTCTCATTTCAAATATGATTCCTTTTTTTCTTCCTCGTCTAGCAGCACATAAAGAGGTCCCATGTCTCCTAAATAGCTTATAATAACGTGCTTTAAGATACTCACCCTTAGCACCCCCCAAGGATCGGGCAGAGACCTGCAATATAATATCCATGCTTTTCTGTGTGTAATTAAAGGTCAGTTTGGGTTAGCCCAGTGCCGCCTTCGCTGACAAATCCCGCAAGCTTTGTGCTCCTGCATCGTGATAGCTGTGCCAAACGCGATTAAATCTTTTTTTTTGCCATCTGTTTCCTTGGCTCTGCAGATTCATAACCTAACAGCATACCTGTGTTCCAGTGTTTGGCCATGGAGGAATCTCGCCCAGCTTCGAGGTGTGCGCGTCCTTAGTGCTGTTTCTCATGTGGATTTATGTTCCCTTCTTCGGATTCTGGGTGAAGATCACTCAGACCGTGGCATTTAGGGAAGATGGGCCGGGATTCTAGGAATATTTTCACCCTCTTGTACAAAGTCTGCTGGATGAAATGGAGTTCAGCTGCCTTGGGAGAGCCTGCGGACAGCAGGAGGTCGAGACCATTGCAGAACCATGTCCAGATCAGAATGTCGGGCTGCACTTTCTAAGCTGGTCACCGTGAACATGGGCTCGCTGTGAGGTTCATTCAGATCCATTTGAGAAGGTGGCCTGTTAAAGGTTCCAAGTCCAGGTAGGTTCACCTTTACTGCTGTATTTAAACTGACTGGCATAAGTGTTGGGTCTTATTTCACTCACTCACCAAGTAGAAGTGATTATGGCTTAATGTTAGGGTTGCAGTAGGGGATCTGGAGAACGTTCCACAAAGCAAGATTTCTCAGATGGGTTAACTTGAGGTAGACATCATGATTGTCCAATAGGAATGCTCCTTGCTTAAACTCTTGTTGGACAGTCATAATTCTAGCTTAGGTTAACCCAGCTAACTGAGAAATCCTGCCTCGTGGAACTCCCCACTCCCAGTGTGTTACCTGCCTGGCACTCAGGTGGCTGTTTAATGACGCACGACATCGGGGGCCACAAACAGATATGAGAGTCACACACCAGGAAAATGGTGCAATGGAACAAGAAAATAAAGTAAATAAATAAACACATGCAAAAAGGCATTATTATTATTATTATCATTATTATTATTATTATTATGATCATCAACATCAATAATAATAATAATGACAACAACAATATATAATATAAACTGTGCCAGCCATGTGCCATTACTGTACAGCAGTAAAATGTAATTGTCTGACTCTCTTGGCTTGATAGAAGGATGACGCTTCATGTGAAACTGCTGAGCTGGTTCTCCGTGTTCCTGGCGAGGGCTGGGTGCTCCCACACGGGGGTCGTCCTCTGTCAGCCCCCCCAGCCCCGTCTGGCCTGCTCTGACTGACTGCGCCTCACTGCCCTTGTGCAGCC
>JAODKF010000046.1:2462136-2475597 GCA_026779585.1 Mormyrus proboscirostris | reverse complement strand
CTGTTTAGCAACAGGCTGTGAGAGGGCTGTGGACCACCGCGGACCAAACGACTCAAAATTTCTATCAACAAAGTAACCAAAGCGATAGACTCCATTGCGTTCAGCGAGAGCGCATGTTCTTCCTGTTTATCCTGAAACCGTCGCACCATAATGACATAAGCACGCTCCGGCACGAATGCTGAAACCCTATGTGAGTGCAGGCCAGAGGGGGAGTGGGGAGGGGGGACAATTGTACTCAGGCCTGGTTCATGGCAACCATGCCTAGTGTGAGTACACCCTTAGGGAAAGGCCCAGTTAGGCGGCCCACACAGAGGGTCTCTGAGTCCGGGATTGTTCCTCTTCAAATGGATGTTACGGCATATGGTAGGACACTCCATTAAAGGGTGAATATTTAATGCAATAATCATTCAGTTAAGAAACTTGTGTAGAAACTGCCACTGCTGATTTGTATAAGCTGAATGTTGCAGTAGGAAACCATATTTCAACCACTGTCACTGAGAGGGGAAAAATGTCCCTACAGGATTGAGCAGGGAACATCGAACAGCCACCGCTGGCCCAGGTTTGAGCCTGCAATTTAAAATCCCCATCCTCAGATAGTAAACAAAGGAGCTGCCTGTGAAAAAATGTTATTGAAAGTCGTGTAATGAAGTTGATATGAGAAAAACAGGACAAGGAGAGCTTGGTTCATGCAACCCCGCTTTATAAATGAAACACTGCATCACGCCACAGTATGCTCAGTGGCCAGTTTGCTCAGTGCACCCACTTGTCACTGCAAACCGCCCGCGCCTCCTAACAGCCAATCACGTGGCTGCAGCTCAATCCCCACAGCAGACCCTTGGGGCTGAGAGGCTCACCTGCTTCATAAGCGTCAGAGCGGCTAAGGCATGTGATCGAGGTGATTTTAAACTTGTTGTGATTGCTGGTGCCAGATGTGCTGGTCCCAGCATCTCAGACTACAGTGTCTAGAGTGTGCTGAAAATGAACAGTGATACACAAAAAAAAAAAAAAAACATCCAATCAGTTTCGTTTCTGTGGCGTGAAGCAGTTTGTTACTGAGGGAGGTGTGGAGAGGGGGGCCGGCCTCTTTAAAGTCACCATTAAGGCCACACGTGTAAATAACTGCCACAAAGGAGTGCAGAAAGGCATCTGTGAACATGGCAGACTCCTCTGCCCTTGCAGGTCTGGAGGCAGAAGTGGCCACTTAGTGTAGCACATGGAGGTGCAGCAGCAGAGGAAATGGGAGGCTGTCATTTAAGAAAGGGGGCAACTAGGAACCTCTTAAGGTGGAAGTTCCAGAGTTAGATGGTTAGAAACTCAGACCCTGGTGCCCACTCTCAAATGTCACTGCAGCTTTTTCTTTGACCTGTCATTTTCTTTGTCCCCCTACTGTTCAGGGGTGATTTTAGAATTTTTTTAGGGTTGGGGGGCATAAGAGGGGTCATAATTTATACTAAGGGGCCAATCCTATCATTAATCAATGATATGTTTTGAATTAATGAGTGACAAGAGAGGAGGCATACCAGCGACCAATCAGCTTTCAGATGGGGAAGGTGCCTCTCTGGCTCCGCCCCTGTATATGTCCCCTGCTGCTGCCCACCGGTTCTTTTCACATGCAGTGTTTATCAATATGCATACTTGACCGTACTTGTGTTACCATATACCTGTGTCATGTCATCTTCCATTGGCGAAGACCAGTTCCGATACTAAGAACAGAAGTATGGAAGATGGTAACAATCCACGGATATCATTCTCGCCCTGGCCCAAATATTAAAGATATTCCGGTTGCATCCTCGGCAACGAGAACAATTCCATGATTCATTGCAGCAAAGGTTTGTTTTTGGGAGGCAAGTCAGCAAGAATATGCTTGGCAGGAAGACACACACATTCTTTATGTTCTTGGTATTGAGAAACAGCCCTGGTTTCTTCATACTGTCCCGCCTGAGGCAATTCTTATGCATATTATCAACTGACCAAACTGACTTGGTGCTTATATGCACGTTTGTGCAAGATCATCAATAAGTGCATAGGAGACCCTGTCACCATCACGGTCATGGTTACAGTCTGACTATAGAGAAGAATATTCCGTAGTACTGTCTTTTCTTGGTGGGCTCTCATCTGAGGAACGCAAAGAATGTCACTGTGAACTGGCATATGCATGTCAATCTGAGAAAACAGCTACAACTGTGTGTGTGACATGAAAGTATCTGCTCTGCGGCCCTCATTTGGACTCATGATGGACTGACATCCCATCCAGGGCATACCCCAGCCTCGTGCGCCGTGATTGGCTGGCATCCTGTCCAGGGCATACCCCAGCCTCGTGCCCCGTGATTGGTTGGCATCTCGTCCAGGGCATACCCCAGCCTCGTGCGCCGTGATTGGCTGGCATCTCGTCCAGGGCATACCCCAGCCTCGTGCCCCGTGATTGGCTGGCATCTCGTCCAGGGCATACCCCAGCCTCGTGATTGGCTGGCATCCCGTCCAGGGCATACCCCAGCCTCATGCCCCGTGATTGGCTGGCATCTCGTCCAGGGCATACCCCAGCCTCGTGCGCCGTGATTGGCTGGCATCCTGTCCAGGGTTTACCCTACCTTTTGCCCTGTGATCGCTGGCTTCCCATCCAAGATGTTCCCCATGAAGTCCCCCATGACCCTACACAGGTTATGCAGTTGGATGGATGGATGACTTGCATGTGTAATTTTGCCCAGAACTACATCTGCTTGCTAAATGCCTTGCTTACAGCCGGGTGTTAACATGCACAGTTTGCACAGCAAGATGAATGTGGCAGCGTCCTGAACAGATGAAAATGCGCGTAAAACACAAACAGACGCACGTGTGGGGGATGGGGGGGGGGTTAGTGACTTTGAGGTGCCACATCTGACAATGACGGAGATGGAAGAGTGATGCCATAACCCTGGCAACTCGTGCAGCAGGGACTTGTGATTGGACAGATCCCAGCGTCTAATCTTTCTGTTTCTAATGCTGAGCCCACATCTCTTCTTTTCAAGCCTCAGTTATACGCTACTGTTCCATTTCTGCTACTTGGCCAAAAGTTTCATCTTCTGCTAAGCGGTCTGGGACGTAATGACCCTTACAACTCTCTTTACAGAATTTCTTTATCGTGCATCTTGGCATATCGAGGGCAAAATGGCAAACAAAATGAATAATAATAATAACAATTATCATTATTATTACTATAATAAAACAATCAAACGAATAAAGGTTTTCATGAATGGGTTTTTTAATGTTTGTTACACGATGAGATAAAAAAGACACGATTCGTTTACCTGGGCTATACCTGCCGATGTATATTACGATATGATGATGTGATATTTTATTACACTCATTTGAGAGGAATGCTGTTTAAGCAGCTATTAAATTCTGCTAAGATGTGAAATGTAAATTTCCCCTTTATGCCGAGGGAATGCGAGGAAAGTATCCGAAAGCATCTGGCAAGATTGTGGAGCTGCCGAGGACATCGCCGGCGCCGATTCTCCGCGAAGACGCGACATCGCGCGACAGTGAAGGGGGCGCTGCCACGCGGCGCCGCCGGGGGTCCCCCACAGAGGAGCAGAACATCAGAGAGCTAATCTCTTTGAACGCTCGTCTCTTTGTTGTCTGACTGTAATCCCGTAGAAAAAGCCTCATACGTCTATGAACTATAAACACTAAAGGCGCCTGTTTTTTTCCCCTTATTAAGATCCGGAACGGCAGAGCCGGTGAGGACAATGGCCGCTTTAATAGCACCGAAGGGCATGGAGGTTTATCACAATCGCCGAAACCATATTGCATTTACCAAGGTTACCATTGACGGCGAATTAATCACCGTCCGGCTAAATTAAAAAGTATAATCCTCATTAAAGAAGTTTCACATTTACTGTACTCTTAAGTGGCTCCGTGTAAGAGCTTATCATTGGTGTACTGATAATAAGATTTTAAATATCAAGCGCTTTGTACAAAGATCACACAGGCCCTTTCCTGCGGGGCGATACGGATCCCCGTTAATTAAGGGTGTCGCCTCCCCCCCCCCGCCCGTCGCTTTCCCTGGTTACATCACGCAAGGCGCCGAATGACTGTCAAATTAAGTCCCACACTTCCTAGGATTTTTCATTTACATTTTTTCTTTAACTTAATCTCCAGGAAAAAGAAAAAAGCGCGAAGCTCCAGTGCCAGCTTGCTGCCGTCTAGTGCTGCGGAGCCGTCACGAGCGCAAACGAGGCCTGCGTCCCCTTCTCAGGTAACGTTTCGCGGTTCGGCAGAGGCCTGCATTTCTCCTCTTTTATTATGTTCAGAAAATTAATAAGTGAGAATAGTGTCTGTGTAAAAAAACAAATATAAAAGCGTGTACGTTGCGTTTATTAAAACGCACATCCTCTAAAGGTTACAAGTAGCTGGAAGTACAGTGTGTGAAATGTAATTAAAGGATGTGCACGCGCGGGCTAGCCACCGCGCCCCGCTCCCTTATGCAATATTCGCTTTTCCCCCAGAAACTTATTCTCTCAGAACTAATTTTGCATGACATATTGTGTTTCTGGCTCAGCTATCATGAGTCTACCTGTGAATTAAACAGGGTTTGATATAGAGCAAATCCGAAGATTACACTACAGGCAAGCAGATGTCGCATCGCCATGATTTATTCATTTCGGCCAAACGGAGGCCGGCCGCGTCACGTGCGATCGCATTCCCCCTTGCCCGCGTGCAGCCACCGCCGGGGGGGGGGGAATACAGATGGGTTCGAAGGCGAAAGGTGGGGGTGATGGATGGATAGACAGTAATGACAGTTGACGAGATCATTGACTGAATGCTGCAGTAGGCTTAGTAGGCTGTCGAGCACCGCTATATCTGTCCTATTGGCTGAAGATGTCGCTGAATATTATCTACTTCGCTTTTATATTTGTTTACATCTTTTACATGTATTATTCTTATATCTGTTATATTGTTCTTGTTGCACGCATATTATATTAACGCTGAAGTACAGAATAGCGACGAATAAGTTAATGAGGCCCTCTTTCCCACTCTTTCGGTAAAGGGCCTTCAGACCCTCGTCCTGCTTCTGCACAGGTGGTCATTGCTTTTAGTCCAGCTGCCAACATGCTATGGGGCTAGCAGGTTATTTCCTAAAGGTGTTTACAATTTTCCACAAATGAGGATGCAAGTCTTAACAGTAATTTCAAACCATTTAAGTAGGGTGACTAATTATATAAATTGTTGAAAAAATGTTTTATTTACTTATTATCCGTGCCAAGAAAGAACACATTTGTGTATGTTTTATGACGCTGACAGAAGGTTTAAATTAGATCAATAAAACAGGAAGAGCAAATATAACCGCAAGTGGCAATTACAGGGGGCCGAGTGAAACGGCTGACCTTGGCCAAGACTGCTACAAATGTTAACAAAGGAAAGGAAACACCCGCAGGCACATTTTTAAATTAAAATTTGCTTTTTGATTGTCTTATGGCGGACAGTCAGCTCTAAACAGTGTTAATGAAATGAATTTTAGACTTTTTTTCTTTTACTGTAAAGCAGAATGAATATTTACTGCGTCGCTTCTGTATACTGTCAGTATTTATCATTTGTCACAGATATCTTACAGCTTTCAAAATGGCTGCCATTCCTGAAGACTATTTTAAGACACTTCGTTTTTAGCACGACTAGAACACATTGCTGGCTATTGCATTCACACGTCAAATGAAGTACCGGGCAGATTTCCCATGTTTGTGTGATACCATCGTGACCCTCATTTTAACAGCTCTGGGACAAATTCATCAACACAGTGTGGCAGCACCTATTCCTAATATCAAAACCCATCATCGGTGGGCTAAAAGCCAAAAAAAAAATATATAAATGACCGCATGTACACTTGCCTCCTATTCTCTTCCTGTTTCGTATTTCGATTAAAGCAAGGTGTCTGTGGGAAAACCGATACCCGCTTTTCACCGGACGAGGATTACGATGTCAACAGCAGCTCATGATTCTGTTTTAGGGGCACATCGGTGAAGGTATTATGCTATCGATAGGATGTTTACTGGGGTGAGAGCCCAGCCCGGAGTGCCGTTAAACGCGAGTGTTGTTAAGAGTGCAATAATAGAAAATTGGTTTATACTATCCTTTGTGTCTACTGCGGCGCACTGTCTGGGCCACTGTCTGGACAGGAAAGAACCTGTTTATATTAAATCAATTTCCGAGCGCTGGCACATCACCAACGGAGTGGCCTAAGTGCACTTCATACCCTTAAGAGTGAGGTTTTAAATACCAGGTACTTGTTACGCACCAATAGTGCCAGCCGCTGTTCTTGTTCGACAGAAGCCCTGCAGATGTGTGCCGCATTTTCACTGGGTGCCTGTTTTTGACCATGGAATGAAAAGCGCGTAACATAAAGGAGCGTCTTTGGTAATTGTGTATCAGGAGGTTAAGGAGATCCGAGATGGTAGCTGTAGCTCTCATACGAGGCACTCGCTTTGAAATGGCGTTCCATTACAGCCATGCCAAGAGGATGACAGCGGACATAAATTGATCTACAAGCAAAGCCGGCTCCCGCCGCAGACTGTAATGGTCCGAGGCGGCCTATCTGGGGGATGGACACTCAGCCGGCCATCGAAAACGAGGTCTAACTTGCGAATCGTTCTCCTGGGGATCATTCCAGGTGCCACTGGGCGTTGATATTAAATAAAACACAGAGGGCTGGCAAACATTAAAATCACGCTGACTGTGACGTTTACAGAAACATGGGAAATGTGGCCCAGGTTCTGTTCCTGAGTCTGGGGCCTTCAGGTCCATTACGTTTGGTGATCCTTTATTTAATGTTTCCTAAAGGGTATTTCTTTGTACTCGGTGAATGACCCGGGAGAAGACAGAAGATTTAATGGCTCGTAAGGAGATTTAAACAGCTGTGTCTTTGCCGCCGCTGTCATTGGCCATTGCGTGCCATTCGAGAGGCCAGGAGTCACTGACGTACACTTACATTTAGCTGATTTAACCGCTGGCGGAGACAAAAAAAAGATGAAAAGGAAGCAGAAATGTGAAGGTCAAAAATCTTGGCCTAAATTAGCGATAAGCGTGTTTAGCTACTGCTTGTCCTCAGACTAGGTCTCCATGGAAACTACTTCCTGTTGTCCTATTCTCTTTGTGTAAGTAAATCCGGCACGTATAAAGCAGACCTATGTCTGTATTATTGCTGCTTAAACAATTGCCTTTTTCACTATGATGATATGATTTCATTAACATCACGTAATATTACTTGCACATCAGCGAACATTAACATCAATTGCCTTGAACTGATGAATTAAATATAATAATTCTAGGTTTTCCTCAGAAATATTGCACACTAAGAAAACAGATTTAGTGAAAGTGATTAGTTGTCATTGTTGACACACAACAGCACAACAACAAACTGTCTTCTCTGCATTTAACCCATGTGTCATCATGCCATATCAGCAAATTCAACCATTAGGCCACCGCTGTATTTGCATTGAGGCTGCAACCCTATCCAGGATGTACCCTGACCCTGAGCCCTGCCTCTGACCCTGTGCTCAAGGCACACTATGACCCTGTGCTGGATGAGTGGGTGGGTGGATGGATGGATAGCTTGTGTAATGTAAACCTAATTTACATTAATATTTTCCCACTTTGTACATGTTTTATTATACAGTTTTTAAAACAATGATGGGAATGTAAGTTATTTACTATTTGATGTAGCTCTCCATGACGTATTTGATGACATAGAGGTGTTTGGGTATTTAAGATGGCTCTCCCGCATGGCTAATGACCTGCGCACAGTGTAGCCCGCTGAGGGTAGCGTGCAGCTCACCTCTCTGCTTTCACATGGCTTGCACAATGTTGGCAGAGCAGTCCTACACCCTGCTGACATGGCGTGGCGAGTGGGGGGTAAGCTGACAATGGCCCTGCCCGACACCGTTAGCAAGCTCCGCTAATACAGCTGTCAGTAATTGTGCGTGGTATAGAATATTGGCATTGTTGTGTCTTATGACCAATAAGGCATTCTCTGCTGAGCAGATCTGTAACTATTATTCATTATCGTATTAATTTACTTTTCTGAGAATAGCCCTACAGACAATGGCGAGGTCAGCTAAATTATTATTTGGGGTGCCAAAAACTGTAGCAAAAATACTTTTAAAACGTGGACAAAGTAATTTTTCATATACCACTAGCTTTTAAATTTAATAAAACTAGTGTTGCTTTTATAGCTTAAATGAGTGAATCTATGTGGTATTATTAATTAAGATTGTTATATTATTATTATTATTATTATTATTAGTAGTAGTAATAAAAATAGCTTGAAGACATGAGTTACATCTCAGCTGGACTTCAGGTGAAAACAATGAGTGTTAGGTCTGTGTTTTTATACTGGGGGGTGAAGTTGGAGTGTGCGGAATAACCACCTCAGTGGAATTTTCAGTAGACTCTCCCACGGTTCCAAGGAATTCCAAATCGGTAAACTCCTCGACGGACCTCAGTGCCTCTTAATGACTCCCCTTCATAAGCAAACGGAGATAACAAGAGTGGAGCCGGCCGAAAGCTGGGCACAAATCCGGGGAGGGCTGTGATTGAAGAACCTTATTAAAAGCAGCCTTGTAGAGTGGCGCACGTGACGGGCGCGCATTACGATGCCTGATCCCTTTCAAACGACGCCACGGTACCCCGAACAGGCAGGGGGAAGAGAGAGGAAAAAAAACCTGATTAGAGTGACAAGCACTGAGTGATACTGCAAACCTGTTAATAACATGAAAATTAGAAGAGGCTCATGCAAAGAAAGGAGATTAATTTAGCCGAGTCCATCTCGCGCAAATTGCGAAGTTGTGAATATGTTCTCATATAATGAGGCTTCCTGCTTGTCAGCCCACTTGTCATCTCCTGTAATTAATGTTAAGGAAGACTCCTTCCTGATGGTTCGTATTACTCATGTACCAAGAAAATTTCTTCGGAGAAATAATTTACATTTATTATCATCAGTCTGTTTGTGTGGTGTATTTGGCGCTGCAGTAATTTATTGCAGCACCATTTCGCGCGCCTTGATTAGTCACTCGTCAGACTGAGATGTAATTTTTTTCTTCAGATGTCTGGGGCTGGGAAATTGAAAGTGTTGCTGCATCACATCAGGGCTCCTGCCCACTCCACCTCTCCCTCTCCTCCCTCCCTCCCTGCTCCTTGCACCTCCCTCCCTGCTCCCCATGCCTCCCTCCAAAACCAGTGGGGCTGCCATCCAAGCTGAGGTGCCCTGCTGGAAATAGATGCCACTGCTCTCCACAGGTCTGAATCTGAGACCTAGCCATGTCCCCCTGCGCTCTCATGATTACAGGGGGGGCCGTGTGTTAGCCAGCTGGGGCATATTGCTGATACTCGTGACACACTGCATTTCACCTCTCAGTGTGATCTTCACCTCACATTTTTACATTTTATTTGTTTAGCAGATGCTTTTAAACAAAGTACATTTCGGAAAGCAGGATCAGACAAACTCTGGAGTAATCGGGGATTAAGAGTCTCGCTCAGGGGCCCAACGGTGACAGCACACTGCTGACCCTGGGATTTAAAATTGCCGACCTCCTGATCACAGGCAAAACGCGTTAATCTGCTGAACCTCACACTGGCCAGCAGCTTCATCCGTGATGTGAGTGAGGGCAGGTTTCCTTCCATGGGATAAGTGAATGGGCGGAAATATGGTCTAGTGCCGATTCGCCAGCCTGACAAACGGAACGGATGGGAGTGAACCTCGGTTTCAGAAGGGCGCCATTTTTTGGCACAAGTTTGGTGTAAATAAGGGCCAAAAAAATAAACCGTCATGTTATGCCGCCGCACAGATATCACGCAATTATTTGCGGGGAGAACCACTATGAAACGGTAATGTTTATTTGCCATAAATTCATAGCTGGAATATTATGAGAACTGACACACTCGTCATTTACAGGACAGCAAAACAGCGATGTGTCATTTGTTTTGTTAACAGCGTTTTGTTTAGAACGCAAAGCATGATGTGATTTTTTTTTAATATTCACTAGCTTGGCGAATACGGCGGCCACCAGCAGTGACCTGCATTATGGGTACACACCACACTGGAGTATCTCAGGACCACCGTGTATTGACTCATTTAAGCCAAGTTTTTTTTAAACACTGATATCAAATCACAAGTAAAAAAACAAGTTTCTGTTCATTTGTGTGTTTTCTTTCAGCCAGAAAAAAAGGTCTCCCTTTACGCCGTAACCATAACTCAAGAAATATCCATTTGAGATGTATATTTAAATCAAGCTCGCTTTGCTTTGTGTTGGGAAATTTATTAGGCTACCACTTAAATGTATTATTCAACAGAGCGTGTAAATAATGCATGGCTGCTTCTATAGCGAATTAACCCTTTCGCTGGCCGTGGGTGTGCCACTCGCTGTTCTGAATGGCAAGCCTTTTAATTAACGCTGTAATTAATACCGTAATTAGCTTAAATACTCTGGAACCAGGTGCCCTCGTGAGTTGTCTTAATTAAAACAACCAACGATTTTTATGTCTGTTTTGTCCCCTGTCTGTTTGCATATGAATGGGTCGGGCCAAAAGCGCGCATGGTGGATTAATGTATTTTTTTTCCCACCCTTCGTGATCCTGAGGACAGAGTGCATCGATAAAACAGCCCTGTGTTAGCCTCAGCTTTTATAAGCCTTTATAAGCTTTATGCAATTCGTGCCGGCAATACAATCATTTGCCGACTGTGCCAGACAACCGCTGGCTCCCCTATCGCAGGCCCTCATTTCTGAACGGCCCTCGCTCTCTGGGTGTCAGCGGCGAGCTGAGAAAAGGAATTATCAGGCAGAATAAATCCCATATAACTACTTACAAAATGAGAGCAAGTGAACCTGCGGCCGACACAGTGTACTCCAGTATTTCATTACTCGGAGAAGGCAGTGAGGCAGAGAGGCAGCTAATCCAGCAGCTTTTTTTATCCTTGCCCTACCTGACAGTGATAGAAAGTGTTTTCCCCGAACTAGAAAAATAGTTGAGAGAAGATGAAATAGCAGGATGGTCAGTGACTGCAGAAGGCTCCCCAACCCACTGTCTTCGGCCTCTAGCTTCCCGTTTGTATTCATGGCCCGTCTTGCCTCCTGCAGTGTGCCAAGGACTGTATATACAGAGCGATGCAACCCTCCTCTTGAAGTGTTTTTATACAAAACCACATTCTTTTGCTTAAACTATTTGTTCATTTTCAGAACTGAGAAGCTATTAGCATATGGGTCGATGCATCGGCGTATGCTACCTGGTGTCTGAACGCATACTATGGCTGAATTCGATGCTCACTGGCTGAAACGTGTACAGGAAGGCCTGCAGGTTAACAGCCCCCGGGAAGAACACAGCTGCATGTTCTCAGAAGTGGAAACGCAACACGGCTCTCAGATGCGGCTGTCATGGAGATGGGCATGCTCCTACCGACTGATCCGGGGATAGACGCCTGCTTAAGGCGTGAAGCTGTCGCGCGTTTTGTACCATATAGCGTTTTTTTTTTTTTTCTTCTTCTTTTTTGGCTTCCAGATTCTCTGATTAAACAGTAACAGGATTAATTTTAACCTAAAGCTCCTGGTGGATTGACTGGTCCAGCCTCTTTAAATAACATCCAGCTACTTTAAATGGCATCCAGCCTCCTTAAATGACAGACACAGATAAGCAAGTCCACATTTACTGTAGAATTGTATAGTAATTACTGCTTAGGTATACTGTACGTTCATAGAACATTCATTCACTGTACAGTCCCCTATGCAATAGTATTTATTTCTGTGTTGTTACTTGGGAATTCTGTGCAATACTTTCCCTGATATTCTTTGCATGTTACTGTTTATTGTCATTCACTATCTGTTATTACTGTCTATTAATGTCTAAATGTCTTTTTGCTATGTGTGTGCTGTGCGACTGTCAACTTGCGATTTCCTTCGGGATTAATAAAGCATCTATTCATTAGGTTTTTTTAATTAGGAGTCAGTTGTAGACAATTGACTGAAGTAAAACTAAACAGCTGAATTGCTCCATTTATGATTCTGAGTTGACGTCATGCCTTATACTGTAAACATACAAATAGTTGTCACAAGGTTTAATTATCATGTTGTAGCTCTGAGTTGCTGCCAATAATTTGCCATTTTCAGATTTATTTCATTGTCTAATCACTTTCCAACAGCATTTTAGTGACTGGCATTATAAAACAAATGAGAAAAAAATGGAGTTACTACAGGGAACAAAATTATGAAAAAAAGATATAGTTGAAGAGAGAGGTTTGTGCTGCTGGCCCTGAGTACACAAAGCACAACCCTCATCAGTGTGCAAACGCTACTCCTGAGTACACAAAGCACAACCCTCATCAGTGTGCAAACGCTACTCCTGTGTACACAAAGCACAACCCTCATCAGTGTGCAAACGCTACTCCTGAGTACACAAAGCACAACCCTCATCAGTGTGCAAACGCTACTCCTGAGTACACAAAGCACAACCCTCACCAGCGTGCAAACGCTACTCCTGTGTACACAAAGCACAACCCTCACCAGCGTGCAAACGCTACTCCTGTGTACAAAAAGCACAGCCCTCATCAGTGTGCAAACGCTACTCCTGTGTACAAAAAGCACAGCCCTCACCAGCGTGCAAATGCTGCTCCTTATTGTGCTCTCTGTGATTTTATCAACGTTGTTAGAACATTCATTGAGCTAAGTGAGATATCCATCAAGGGGTGACAGCAAGCAGCGGACTAATGGCTGTTAGAAGATAATAATTTTTAATATGATTTTTATTTCGCTTAATTTCATCTCTTCTTGACAGAGGTCCCATGTCATTGGAGGTCCTTCCTGAGCAGGGAATTTGTTTATGTGGGAGTCCATAACGCAAACAGCCTTTTCAAACTCCACAAAGAAAAACAGGCCACATTTGCAAATGGTCGCTGAAAAGCTTAATATGATTCCACGCTTAACGCGATTGTGTCAGGCACTGTGGTAGTTTATTATGATTATTTTTTAACGTGCAGTTTCACGTTTGGATGCTTCAGCTACACTAAGATGCTTTCCTGCTTTAAACACATGCAAAAAACCTACAGATTTCTACACATGGCTTTTATTGAGAAAAGATAAAAATAAGACTGGAAAAGCAGGGGGAGCAGCCATCATTGACCTCACCACGGTTACTGTTGCTAACCTCACATTTCTTCTTTTACCCAGTAGTTTGTGAAGTATCTGGCAGTTGGAAAAAAATCCTATTTATTTTTAATAAATGTCTGAAATGTGAAAGACTGTGTACTGCCAAAGTTTGTAGAAAAAGCTGTGTATAATGAGGTCTTATAATCAAAGCGAAGATAACTTATTTGGTTTTTATCAAAGTATGCAATCTTTTAAACCTAATTAATTTCATTGAGCCTGCCATTTTGACTTGTGTTTTTATTGCGGGCTGATGTGATCGGGAGGATATTACGCATGCCCTCCGCCTGCGCCGTAAATCTGT
>JAODKF010000046.1:2450014-2462036 GCA_026779585.1 Mormyrus proboscirostris | reverse complement strand
CCCCCCAACCCCCCCCCCCGCCTGCGCCGTGAATCTGTCCTTTTTGTTTTTCTCCTGCTCTTGGCAATCCCCCTCCAGCCCAACTCCCGCTCTCATCCCGTTACCTGCCACTGCCCCTGTTAAATTCCTCCCTCCTCTGATCCACTTTAAAATCACTCCTCTTTGTTTCCGCATGCCCCGCTCTTTCTGTTTAACCCCCTCTGATCCGTGACCCAAATAAAACGGCTCCTCCTACTCCCAAGATCTTCGCTCACCGTCCTGAGAGGATCACCTCTCTCGCTTTACGCTTCATAAAAACATAATTTTATTTCCGGAACTTTCCCAGGGCCCCTTTAATTTGTGTTCCGCTGATTCATAGGCGTCTTTACCCAGAGACGCTTAAAGAGAGCTGCAACTTCAGTCTTGTTCCAATTTCCCATTTACCTGTTTACAGAGCTTGTTCTGCCATGGAAGCGGCATTTTGGAATACTAGTGCAGTTTGCGACTGGTTCATAGGAGCCACTTTTTGTTTGTTTGCGCTCCGTTGGCTTGAGTGACATGGATACGAAGAGGTTGGATCCACGCGGACGCATGGAAGGCCAACCCAAAATGCTTTTAGCTCATCTGTGACCCCTCAGTGCTCTCCCCCCCCCCCCCCCGGTTGGGAGAAACGCCTTCTCCCCCCTCCTCTAAAGGTCACGCATTCCTGCCAGGTAAAGCCGACCTCCCTGTCAGGGTTGAGAGAGCAGAACCCGCCCCTGGCATCAAGGTCCAGTCTGGCTTCGCCAGTTCTGGATCTTTCTTTAGATCTGCAGGGCTTCGGAGCGAGCCCAGAGAATCCCCTCACCTGATTGGCTGACCTGAGGTCCTGGTGTCACGGTCTAGCCAGTGGCACTTTGAGGCCTCCTCCAAAAGGACGACTCTCCTCCCTGTCTCCCCCCATCCATCCAGTGCCAAAGACTTCCCCTGTTTATTAATACTTTGCGTAATTAACCTCTCCTGTTCCCCGCCAGGGACAATGTGCCATTCCTCATATGGATCGAAGTTCAAATATATATTTTTAAGTCATTCCATAGATATATGTTCTGTTTGTTATGTAAAGAGAGCTTTCATTTGCATGTACGGTATTTGCACTATTCTCTAAGGGTTTGTAACGTCTCCTAAGGACTGAAAGAATGCAGTGTTTCCTCTACATTGTTTGAGCACCGTCTGTGTAGTGCAGCCTGGAATATTTATACTCATTTTAAGCTTATAATTTTTTCTATGAATGCAGAACAATATTGTGTTTCAATGTGTGTCCCAGTTTTGCCCACGTAACCTAACCACCATTGACATCTCCTTTAAACAACAGAATGGATGAAATGTAAATTATTATTATTAATTTTTTTGTTCCTTAGAGGATTGTCACCATTGTCTTCCGTAAAGTCTCCCTGTCCCTGTTTGTGCGATAACATAAGACAACGATAATTTAAAAATTAATTGTAGGGCCCACTGTGCCCCACCCCCCACCATTAAATGAAATATCGTTTAGGAAAAGCCTCATCCTATGATTTGTAACCCGAGGTTTCAATTGTCTTCATCTCGGCTATATTAATGGGTAGGTTAATGGCCTACAGAAATCCTTTAATTTATGCCAGGATAAATTAGGGAGAAGTAATGGATTTTGCTTTTCAAAATGTCCGGTTGGGGCATTTTCACTGAACTTATCTGAGAAATCAAATTATCGCATTATCTTCGTGAATGAGTCTTTAGAAGGCGTGCTCTGTGACAGCTCTCGGGAATGCTTCAGACAGTCCTGACATGATTCCCTCTTTATTGTGGCTTGATAGTATATGTTTTGACAAAATGAGGTAATCATTTCCTGAATATTACTACCCATGGCTGGGTTTTAATACCCAGCCGTGGATCAGAAAGAGGGAGCGCAGGAGGGGAAAATGAGCCGTTACAAAATAAGGCAGCAGAAACGCCGCTGCAGGCTTTTCGACACTCTGCGGTCGCAGGAGATGCCAGTCCCCGCAAGATGCAGACGAGCTTCCATTTTATGCGTGTGTGAACGCATTCTGGCAGGTTCCTGCTCTGCTCGCGACTGCCTGTCTCATATTCCACTATTTAAAAGTAAAAATGAAGAGCCTGGAAGTATTTTTTATTATTTCTTATTTTTTATTCCCCTGAAAAAACAGGATAAGTGAAATATGATATATATATATAATATGGAAAGGTTATGCACTGAGGGTTGTTCAGTTAACACTGATTTATTTGCTATAATGTTTAACATATTTCTCAGTTATTAACAAAAATATATTTTTGTAAAATGATATTTTGAATTTAAACTACAGGAGCTGGCACAAGTGTCCCATGCATACTGTTCTGAAAAATGTTGAATGCAGAATTCTTCACTTTGTCCATCGATGGCCCCCCCTCTCCCAAATGAAACAACAGCCCTTTGTCGCAGATGTGATTTCCTCTTAGAGGAGGCCTGCACTCCCTGCACCTTCCAGTCAACCTGTGGATAGCTGACCACTGTGCCCTCCCACTCCCAGTCTTTCCCAGGTGACTCCTCCGACTCCCAGGCCAGCAGGTGGAGTAATGCTTAAGGATACAGAATCAACCCGGAAGGGGCCTTATTGTAACTTTTAAGAAACTCACTCCACCAGAATTTATAGGTGTATTTCATGTATGTATAATGTATATGCTGTTCTCCATTCATAGTCTAAACTACATATCAATCTGTAATAAACAAGCTAGGCAGCCAAGATATAAACATATGACTTTTAGGAGGTATGGATGTAGCAGGTGGGAATGTTCTGCTGGAGTGGAGCCTCCGCTGCAGTGCTCGCAGCAGCAGTACCACAAAGAGATGGCTTCCTTATTATTTTTATTTACCGCATAGTGGCAAAACATGGAGAAGTAATGAGAAAAATGATAATTGATAATAATCCAGTGGCACATTAATTTCATATCCTGTGGATTTTGCAAGGTCCTTAATATTCGGAACGAATCAAATCACCTTCTCTCTGCGAACATCACTCAGGGTTCCAAATGTCACTCAGCGCTGTGAATGTCACTCAGCATTCTGAACATCAGTCAGCGTTCCGAATGTCGCTCAGCGTTCCGAATGTCACTCAGTGTTCTGAACATCACTCGGCGTTCTGAATGTTGCTCAGTGTTCCAAATGTCATTCAGTGTTCAGAATGTCACTCAGTATTCGGAATGTTGCTCATTATTCCGAACATCACTCAGCGTTCTGAATGCCGCTCAGCGTTCCGAACGTCACTCGGCATTCCAAAACGTCACTCAGCATTCCGAACCTTGCTCAGCGTTCCGAGTGTCGCTCAGCATTCCGAACGTCACTCAGCTGCTGCCGATCTGTTGTGTTTCCTAAGCCTCCTGCCAGGTGTATAACATATCAGAACCTCCTCACCTTCAAATATCTTGAAGTGTAAACCATCAAACATGGTTAAACCATACTGCCTTGGTAAAGATATTACAGCACTCTGTCATGGTCATAAACGGTGTTTAAATCATCATAATCTGCAGTTATACCTGTGATTTTCCATGTTGAATAAGTAGTGTGATTTGCGGCCTAAACACTTAACCAGCGCCCCAACTGACCAGTGTTTTCTGGTTCTGGCAGACAGGGCTGTTGTGCTGCCCAGCTTCATGTCCTATGCCCCTCCAGAGGGCAGCTACCGCTTTAAGCAGAAACCTCATGCTAGTGGCGTATGGTTTTGGCAGATATTTGGGGTTTGCTGCTAATCCTTGCAGGCGTGTTGTCAGCAAGGCAAGTGTGATATTAGCAAGGGCGCGCCGTCCCTCCGGCGGTGTCACACACAATTAGTGTCCCCAGGTAGTGACTCCATTAGTATTACGGAGCAGAGCAGTGGTAGGGGGAGGGGGGTGATGAGGCAGGGCCCCCGGTCTTCTTTGTGTCCCAGCATGCCTCAGGTCATGCCATAGGCTCTGATTGTGCACACACACACACACACACACACACACACACACACAGACCTATACGCATGTCTTTGTGGGGACCATCCATTCATTTCTACGGGTAAAATCCTAATCCCAGCATGAAGACCTTAACCCCTACCCAGCCCTAACCTTAACCATAAGTAACCAAACAAGATACAAGACTTTTGGCATTTTTTGTTTTTCGATTGCAGTCACAGATTTTCATAAAATTTAGTTTTTTCTTGGGATCGAAAAAATGTGAAAATAACTGGTTTCTATCGTATATGTATATGTAATGTAAGTCTGACCCACTCGCCTCTGTTTACTCTTTACATTACAATCTTATGGTAACGGGAACCTGCACATTTGCAACAAATGCTAGTCTGAAGCAAACAAGTTCACAAATCTACATCCCTGTATAGACACTTATCAGCTACTATGACAGCTGGTAAAGCAAATATAACCATAAATTAACGGTGTGCACAGCATATTCTCCGTGGACTCAATTTTTATTTAATCAGCCCTACTCATGTATATCCATCCATTCATCCATCTTCCCATTGCTTACCCAGAGCAGGATTGTAGGCTTTCTCCATTTTGTTTTTCTTATTTTTGGTGAAAAATGTCCACTCTTTTTCTAAAACATAAGAAAATTATATATACAATATAAATATATATATAAAAATTATAGAGTACAATTTCGCTTAAAATGTAATGTCCAACATTGCGTGAGAAGCTGGGGTATCCGTCCACATCACTCAGTTTGATCTCTCTCCAGGTCCTCTGTGTCATGTGACCCCCCCCCCCCAACTTGGTATGAGGCCACGCCCCTAAAAATGCCCCCGCCTCCTCCAGATATCAGCAACTCCAAGCTCAGAGCAGCTACCACATGGAAAGGGGGCCTTGCAGGAACAGCAAGTGGCAGACATGCCAGCTACACATTAGCCCATGAATGTGGCCAGATAAGTAAACAAACCAGAAAGCAGATAAAGAAATAGGCCAAAAAATGGAGGAGAGTGAAAATATGAGATGACAGTGCGGCTGTGGAGAGCAGGGCCCAATTTGGCTGATAAAGCTGCAGGTGCGGTAGATATAACCTGAGTCGCATCTTAGCCCTTAAGAAGAAGGAGAGGGAGAGAGACAGAAACTTCTCCCCCTGACAGGCAGCAGAAAAAGCCCCCCCCAGTCCACATGCTTTTAAAGCTGCTCTTTATGATATTATCAATTATCCTTTATAAATAGACTCCAGCGTGCTGAGCTTCACCCACTTCCTCCATCACCCCCCCCTCGAACCCACAGCAGCACCCCCCTCTCCCCCCAGAAGTCATCACTCAGGCTGAGGCCCACATGGCATGCCAAGCCCCACTTCCTCTCACCGCGATGCCCACTTCCTTGCGCGTCTGTAATTGCGCTCGAGCCTGACAGCTCTTTGCCTAGACGAAGTCCCCCCCCCTCCCCGTCACCGCCTGGCTCTGGCCCAGCCTCTGCAGAATGGTCCCTTTCGCGGCACACGTCTCCGGCACCTGACAGGCCGCCTTAATGCTGCACTTGGAAGGCCTGGCTGGCTGCCCTTGCCGGCATGGTGCTTTCAGTCGGATTTAGGGCCATCGGGCTAACCGCGATGGGTTGGCCGATGCTCGTGCCTTCTTACGCTCTTACACAGCTGCGCTGTTACACCAACTGCTCAATGCTTCCCAAACCCGCACCGTTGTCCTGGTAACGACCCCAGTGGTGTAACGTGCATCCTGCGCCATCTCCTGCCGAGGATTCATGAATGTCACCGAGTGTCACATTGCTGGTAAGTTAGCAGTGCTGCACCGGGAAGGTAAATTCGGAGCAGGAAGCGGGTGACAGCGGGGTTTCCTTAACTACGTGCCGCACGCTCTGGACAGCCTATGGCTGCCGAAAGCATGTCAGCATCACCACATCAAAGTGAATCACCACCCAGACGCACCTGGCAACCCACAGTTAAGGTGCACTTATTCTGAAGACAAAGAAGCTCAATACGATTGGCTCGTTATTAATTCCTTCAGCCGTTTACGCTGCTAAACCAAATCATGGTCCGGTAAATAATTATTTGCCTAATTAATGATTACTTAACAGTTCCCAGTCCTGACCGATGAATAACAGATTGGCTTTAATGAACTTCTGTACAAGTTTCACTGTTTTATTTCATGAGCACAAATGTACCAAGCAAAATATCAAAATATATTTCACTACATTCTGCCAAACACACTAGACTAGAGTTCTGGTCAAGTCCAGTCAAGCCGGATTAAATGGCTGGCGAGTATCCCAGTGATCACGGTGGCATGGATCAGCCTCTGAGCTTGATGTTCTCACAACAACAACAAAACAATAATAATAATAATAATCATTATTAATAATAATAATTTATAATGATTGAAGAGAAAAGCTTTAGCTTTTGCTGTGCCCATTGCAGGGAAAGCTGCTGAACAGCTGAGAATAATTGTGTTACTTTTGGGTTACAGCCAAATCAAAATCCCAAGTATACCTACTCAAAACCACAATTATCTATTCCTTAAACTTAATACATGTTTCTGTTATAGAGCTAACTCTGGCTCATTCTTTTGATCGATGAGCATTGTCCCCGTTAATAAATAAAAACAATCAAATAAATAACCTAGTAGTGGAAATTGGCTTTATGCACTAGTGAATCAATATTTCAGTGAGAGCATGAGTGTTCTGCGTGCATGCAGGTACAGAGGTGGCAGTGCCCTGGTCTGGGCTATCTTCGCTAGGGGCAGAGTCAATGATCTAATGTCCAAATCCATGGTAATCCCATCCAGCATGGCCATAGTAGCTGGCCGCAGAAGGTATGCCATCCTAGGATTATGGCTGATTGGACGGAGATTCAGGAAGATAACGACCCAAAACACACCTCAGTCTGGTATCTGGTAAAGAAGGAAAGTGAAGGACAATTCAAACTAATGACCCAGCCTGCGTAGTCTCCAGAGTGGAAGCCCAGAGAACTTGTATGAGATGAAGAGAAGAGCCTAAGCAAGGCAGACCACAAACAGCTACAGCAGCCTGGCGATAGCTGCAGACAAACTGGGAGAGGCATGCCGGGTTATTTCCAGGTAAAACTTTTCAGACAAATGCCTTGTTCAACATTGCAACTAGTAGCTATTTTGAGAAATTCAAGATTATATTGAATTTTATTGCTGTGGTACACTGCTTTGGTACTCCCTATGTTTTTTTTTCCATTTTCATGTATTATAAGATTTTTTTACTTGTACCTTATGTACATTATAACCCTACCCCAGCCCTTAGCATAAAGTCTATTTGATGGTCTGAAGAACTCTGGGTTACATCTGCAGGAACCCCCAACCCCCCACCTCCGAGATGGTATCTGGGTGGAATGAGTCCAACAGAAACAAAGAAAAATGAGAGAATGGCTGAGAGGAATCGAGGGGGAACCATTTTAGTCCAGAGGACTGTGACAGGAAGCAGCTCTTTCTTGGTGCATCTGTGTCCAGCGGTTCAACGGGGAATCGCATAACGAGAACGCAGCTGAAACTGCAGCTGAGGCCATGATGTCTGTGCAAAAGACAGAAGGCAGTGAGGGATTTCATCCCCACGCTTCCATCCGGCTCCAGTGGATTCGCTAACAAACTCAAAGTGTTCTTGTTTATCACCAGTTCAGCAATGTTACCGAAAGGTGGGAGGTGGTTCTCAAAGCAAAAATCAAAGGCTGATTTTGTCCAGGTTCATCTCATTCCCAGTGGGACCTGACGATGGTTTCCATCATGAGGCATCTGTGGATTCCTCAGTGCAGGGCATAAAAAAGATAGTGTGAGCTAAGCAGAGCCGTTTGATGCTGGTAGTCATAGGTTACTGGCGAATTAAGTGCACAAATCCTGTAATAAAAACATGCAAGGTGAGCCATTAATGCGGGTTGTGGCTTGGTGGAAGGAGACCCGGGGACAGATGATTCGCGGTGAGCTTGGACGTCGCTGGGCATTGTGGAACGCTGTGGTCCCCTTCTGTGTGCTCTCAATCACCCAGCCGGCTTCATCAGCACGGGACATAAACCGAAATGAGTTCACAGGAACTTCCTGCAGCAGCCGGAATAGTTTGCTGGAGAGTTATAGCTGTGGGTAAAATTAGATGTGCTTAGAGCCCCAGGCAGAGCGAAATAAAAGAGATGCTTTTAAATGGAGTGTAGATTTCATATCCCTCAGTCAGCTCCAATAAATAAATCTTTGACAATTTGTTCGGTAAACATTGGTTACACTGTGTTTCCATTGTCTGTGTTTTTTTACCCGTTCTCCCGGCTATCTGTCTTGTGAGACACGGCACGCGGCTCATCCCTGCACGTCTGTTTCAGTCACAGATTGTTTAAACATGCGTGCATTTTGAATATTCCGAGATGTCCCGCTGTATTTTACGAGTCCTCCTCGGACTGATGAATATGGAAATGTGCAGCGCGCAGCTTTGTTCGGGAATATAAATGCGATGGGGTTTTTCCCAAGAAAGTACACGATCAGATATTAGGGTGCAAGCAGGCCTGTGGTTCATTTTAACACCGGACAGATAAGATAAAAAAAAATAAAATAAAGCAATTGCAAATTAACATTCCCTTGAATTGAAATGGTGTCAAACGGGGACATATTGTGTTGAAACGAATAAATAAAACCAAAGAACTGAACAAAAACTGGAGTTTCAAACCGCAAATGAGGCCTGTTTACATGCGACCGCATTGTGACCGCTGAGTATCAGAAGCTGATCTGTATCGCCCTGTGGTTTAATAACGGCCGTGTTTATTGTGAGGGTTGGCACTTGAGTTCTGTTGTAATAAAATGCACCAATCCTGCGATTCGCAAATAAGAAAATAACCTAAACGAGGACAGTGGCTGTGCACCGGGGAATTATGGAATTAGGCTGCACATTTTCGTTTCCCAGGCAAAACATGGAGAGAGAATTAAATATCTTGCGACACAGATGGCACTCGGTCAAAGGCGCGGTGAGGCCATTGTTCTCCGCGCTTAATGATTTGGATCTCCACTATTTGGCTGCGGTTTCAGGGCCTTCATAGGAAGGTTTTTGCCAAAAGAGTCTTAATGAAGGTGCAGAGAGGGGAAAACGAGGCGGAAACCGTGATCTGCTGCGGCCCGCCTCGTTGCTTTCAGCCGGCACACGGCGGTAATGCCTCCACCCTTAACTATTGCATTAAGCATCTGCTGGAGTCTTTTATGGATCAGATAGCATTGTCCTGCCTGGATGTTTGATTTCATTACCTCCCTCAGAATGAGCCAAACAAGTGTTCCTATTGATTTGCACGTTAAATATATTAGTAATAAAACAATCTCTGGGCAAACCAATTGTAAAATCAATAGTAATTGGTACCAAAATATTATGAGCGCCTGGTTTGCAGTCACAGTGCCTTTGTGTAACTGACCAGTAAAAGCCTTGACATTTCCATGCACTCTGCACCATGAATGTGATAAACATTGACTGCATCCGCCCTGCGACCCCCTCTAACTCTGACTGCTTGACTACCCACATTGGGTCTCTCGAAGTGAAACAGGTTAACACCTATGGCAAGACAAAATGCTCCCACAGAGCTGAATTTTTCGAGCTATATAAATATTAATGATAAGATCGACACAGAGAATCGCCTCAGCCGTCCAGCAGGAGAGATTTGCTTGACAAAGTTGTTGTACATGGTTCTGAGAATAAAGTTTTATTCCTCTTTTCAGGGAGTCCATTTGCTGTTTTTTTTTATTTATGAAGAACATGTGATGGTAGGACCAATTGGGAAAAACACAGTAAGCCAATTGGAGAACAAAAGACAATCATCTAGGATCTGATTGGACAATTGAGATAAGCGACATCAGCTGGGACTGCTCAGTAACAGCTTAATGAAAACACTCCCTGCCAACATCCAGTATTCCTGCAGGATAATTCTTGGTGTTGTGTGGCTCAGTGCTTTAGGTGCATTTGATCAGAAGGCTGCAAGTTGGAATTCTGTGGCTAGCAGGGTGACTTTGTCCATTGGGCCCTTCAGCATGGCCCTCAACCCATAACCATTGCATTCTCAAATTTGTGTCGCTAAAAAAATAAAAACATACAAGCCCAAATGTGGGAATATACCCTTCTACACTGCTTATCTGGTACCTGGTTGTGGTGACATTACTCAGGTTGAACAAGGACTTGGAACCATGATGTTTAGTTATAGAGATAACAATCAAGTGAGCACTCAACAGTGGGCAGGGAATAACTTCGTTCTCCTCATTTCCTGTGCACATGATGAGCTGGGGCCCATGTAAACCCAGAATGGGGGGGTGGGGGACATGGAACAAAGAAGCATGTACCGGTTTCCTTCCATGGGACACCCCCCCCCCCTCCCCAAGGGCTCAGGGATCGAGCCAGCTGCCATCACACTTCCATGCTCTTCCAGGAAAGCAGGCAAGTCGTTATCTGGCGACCTGTATTTCGCAATGGAGAGGCTCCACTCGGGCCGTGCACCTGCCGCACGCCGGCTGGTCACCACCCCCCGACCCCATCCCTGCATGACTGATGGCTTTTGTTCTCCCCGACTCCTGGGAGCATCGGGCCGGCCCCTGTTGTCTTGTCATTTAAATAATTCAGGTGCAAGATGGAGCACATCTGGAACTAAATCCCTGCAGAAGAAAGAGGTACAAGAAGGAGAAAAACACCAGGGCTGGAGGTTTCCAGCAGGAGGTAGCATGTGTGCTTCAGGGCGGTTTGCAGGCACAATAACCTGAAGCTGGATTCTCAGATTGTCTATCAGAAACAGTTCTGCTTTTCTCCTACAAGACTGATTAACTTGGTACTGAGCCCGGCTGATGCTGATTTCCAGAGGTTTTTTTTCCAAAGGTTCGATTTTGATTGAGCCAGACTGTCATACTGCTGGGCTGTGAGCTCAAAGCATACTCAAAGTGCTCCAGGTATGTACAGGGTTCAACGAGTTAATGATTCACAAGCTTTACTGTCATTTGTACAAGTCAAAATACAATGAAGGATCTGCTTGCATATCTCCCTGCAGATGACAGCATATGATGATGAACAATGAAGAGCAAATAAGTGAATAGTGAACGACAACATACAATATATATACAACATAAAAGCATTACATAATACGTATGAAATATATAGTATTCAATATACATACAATATACAACTACAAGTATAGCAACAAGGTGCTGAGGCTTAAAGCGGCAGTGGTTAATAAATATCAGTGATGATTGGATTATACTGCCAGTTATCAGCGAGTATTTAACAATCTTTTCACTGATGGGATAAAGCTGTCCCTGAATCTTGAAGTTTGCCTCACTATGCCATATGGGAAGAACCAGCGTTCCTACAATTATGCGGTTATGTTTTTTCTGTATTTTTTTTATATATAATATTTTTTAATATGTAATTTGCACATTACAACATATGCAAATTGACAGTAACACAAAAAAATAAACACGAATTTCATCCATTGTCCAAAAAGTTACTGATATCTTGCTGGACGGCTAGATATGCTTCAGGGGCACCTCTGTCATTCTATGTATTCTTTAAATTTTTCCATCGGCTCTATTAATTGATTAATTAACGTTAATTTATTTATTAAATAACTCAGTGGGATATTGATTAGCCAAAAAAGATGTGCAGGTGGTGAAACCACACGGTTTACTGGACGGCTGCTGCAAATATAAATCTTCTGAAACGGCTTTGACAGACAATATTGTCGGTTTATACCAATATGAAGTTCTTTGAAACTTCATTTTCTGGAACTGTCTAAGACTTTTGCACAGTACTGTATATCTGGGGCTTTCGTGATCATTTTCATCCAGCTATGTACTTCTGCCTATGGTCACAGATCTATATCTGCTCTGGGAGTGAATCTATGTCCAGCAATAGTCTTTGTCTAGTTATGGGCACATCCACTTGTGTAGGGTAAAGTGCAACCAGTTAAGACCCCAAATCTACATCCAGCTGTGTGGGGTAAGGTACAAGCAGCTAAGACCCCAAATCTACATCCGGCTGTGTGGGGTAAGGTACAAGCAGCTAAGACCCCAAATCTACATCCGGCTGTGTGGGGTAAGGTACAAGCAGCTAA
>JAODKF010000046.1:2437034-2447059 GCA_026779585.1 Mormyrus proboscirostris | reverse complement strand
AAAAGATGCGTTGGCTGGGGGGGGGGGGGATGGGGGGGGTGGCGTCTATTGTGCTCGGCAACAATGAAAAATTCATATTCTCGCCTTTTCCCTCCTCTCTCTCCATTCTCTCCTTCTGTCTGCCGACTCTCTCTCGCTCCCTCTCTTATTCTGTGATATATTTAAATGTTAATAACCATTCAGTCTTGACACCTTATCTACCCAGCGCCGAGTTTAACAGGAAATCTATTTAATCTGAAGAATCTCATTACACGATCATGGCGGCGCGGCTGGGAAGAGGGGAAGATGGAGAGGGAAGAAAGGAGGAAAGACAGAGAGGGAGGGAGAAAAGAAGGGATGAAAGGGAGGGCAAAATGGCCGCGGAGAAGGAGATTCTTTAATTTAATTTATCGCCGGGCACGGAGCGACGGAGGAGAGAAATGAAGGGCCAGCCTCTGTTTCAGCAGATAATGATTAAATGTTTCCTATTGTGCTACAGCTGGTAGGTTTCATCATCGCAGGAGAGGTGGATGGGAGAAAGAAACGGAGAAAAACAGAGAGACCCTCAGTGCTTTTGAGTGCGTTCCAAATATTAACTCCTTTTAAGGGCATTAAAAGATTATCAGTGATTTAAGTGAATGTCTGTCAGGGACATTAGTGGCAGGCATGCAGGCTGTTCCCAGAAGCCCAGCAACACAAGACTCCCTTCCCATCTCGATTATCTCATTCACCCAGCAGTATTTAATTTCATTTCCATGAATATGCAATGAATTTAATTTTGAACACTATTTTCATCTGCTCCTGTAATCACAAAAAATGCCAGTGTAATTAGTTTCTAATTACTTGCTTTAATTGTTGTAGTAATCATTTTAATTACCCAAATGCGCAGACATTAAAAGCAGAAAGGGAAAGTAACCCACCCGCACCTCCTACCTCGCAATCCCTGCACTGGAGCTGGGCCTCTTGCTTTGAAAATGGGGTGGCCTGCACTCTCAGGACAGGAGGACGAGGGGGGTGTTGCCTGGACACTTGATAATTTCAGTGCGGGGGGGTGGGGGGTGCTGAAAAACAGGGATTTTGGACTCCCTTCAGAGCGGCGCATCGGTGCAATCTGCTCTGTGGAAATTTGCATGCCCTGCAAAGCCATTACGCTAAAATATACAGTTATTGTACCTTTCTGGGAGCAGAGCCATACAAATGCTCATCGCATGTGCTTATAGCTCAGTCTAGCAGATGGTAAATCATGAAATTTTATGAAATGATTATGCCGGCGAGGTGTTTTGAAAAGGAGCAGCTGTGAGAGAGACGGCCTGCTATAAACACTCACAGGTGTTGCGACTTTGCCCCACTGCCAGCCACAACATAAAAAATTAAATTATAAACAAACCGCCGAACGTTGTAATCTCCTTCACAGACACGCTACTTACAGGGGGAAATTGCTTAAACTAAGCAAAGAATTAAATTTTAATTTCCATAAAATATTTATCGGGGCTAAGGAATTTCATAGCGGGCCCGCGCTCGCCTGCCAAGTTTGGAAATTGCCGGGAAGTGTGCCGTGGCTGGGCCCCGGCGCCTGCACGGACGACGATCCATTAGGCAGGACCCTAATGGCCGCTTCAGCCGAGCCCATATGGGCGAGCGGCCTTAATCGGGCCGGAACGGGCCGTGCCAGCTCCCTCAACAAGCTTGCTTTTCTCATTAAGGTTTTATTCCTACCTTAGTATTTAATTAGCCACCCCAGCACAGAGGCCGTCATTGTCCAGCAGAACCCCCTCGTCCCTACCTCCCTGAAAACGCGACTGCTGCCCGCCAGTTAAAGGGCTATAATTTTGTAGCCCCCTCCCTGTGGCTAGTGGAGTTTATGGTATGGTATCTCACCTGAGGGCCGTGGCCTGGTGCCGGCGTGTGTGCGTGTGCCTGTGTGCATGTGCCGGCACAGCCGAGGGTGTAACGAGGCAGCCATTACAATTAGCAGAGAGGAAAACCATTTAAAACGGTCAATTGTGTTTTATCGAGCTGCCACTTATGTAAAATAAAACAAGTAGTAATCAGGGAGGGGCGTGGAAGGCTAATATTTCTGGCGGATATCACTTTGGAGATGCCCAAGAGGGCTTCCCACGATAGATCCTGGCTCTCTCCTGAGATATCTACCGAGGGGGGAGCAGAAGCCCCCCAAGCCTCCATCTGATGGACAGCATCTCTTACCTGCGAGGACAGGTCTGCAGGACATACCTCCGGAACCATTGGTAGCTCTTTGATGATACCAGGAACATAGTATTTTCATGAGCGTGAAGGGCTTAAGGCTGCTAAGATGGACTGAGAGAGACCGTGCAGCTCCTGGGCTGGCTTCAGAGGGCTTTGACCAGTGCTGTCACAGTGTCAATTTTTTAGTTTAGCTCATATTTTATATTATTTTTAATTTTGATTTGAAATCCAGTTTACTTAGCTTCCAGGATAGACTCCAAACCCCCGCAACTCAGTCTCAATAAGACAAGCAGGAACAGAGGATAATATATATTTATTATTTTAGCAATGTTATTTCTATGGATAGACTGAAAATTGTACAGCTGTTGGTTGTATGAAGACATAATGCACATTATGTCCTCAAACAGGTATAATTCATGGTTTACAAGTAACATTGTGAATGAACATCAACAGAAAATATTTGACATTTGTTTTTACTTCATTCATCTTCATTCATATACTTTTCATTTAGTTTAGTTCTTTTTTTATTTCTGATCTTATTTCAGTTTGAGTTTTCATTAAGAACCCTGGTTTCACCCCATTAAAATATCCTGCACTATGTATAATTTACATACTTGGTGTTACATCCTAGTAGAAGTGAGTGACAAAATAAACTAAAACAACATACTGACATACGCAGGAGCTGGATTTGTCCTGAGAACACTACACTAGCTGTGCCTCGATGATGGGAAAACAAGGCCAGCAGGGAGAGACGTTAGCTGATCTGTACGTAATATTCAACGTCATGCCAAGAGCATCGACTGACATTGCCCAGAAAATATGACCGTCACGTATGCCATGTCGATGGAGGTCTCTACCCGCTAACCACTATTTTAAATAATTTTGTTAAGGTTAAATTATCACATAAGCCTCAGCTGACCCCTGCTAAACCCTGTCACAATCTGTAAAGTCAAGCGGGCAAATCCGACAGAGTATTTTGACGTCTGGGGCAGAGTTTTGCAAAGGCGGATGCAGCCAGTAGTCCTTAAACATTTGCATTAGCGATGCCACCGTTTTAGCGCAATTTAGCTCCAGCTACTTACTGAACACTCTTCTCCGTTTTTTTTTTTTTTTTTGGCCAAAGTCCTTTAATGTCTGTGCATTAATTGCTTCTGACAGGGTTCATTGGAAAAGTATTCAAATGAGATGCATGCATGCCTGTGCTCCACCCGCACCGGTTGGGGCACCTGAGCTGGCCAGGCCATGTGGGTGCATGGAGGCAGCTTTGCATCTCTGCACTCCAGCCCCCATGGGCCTTGAACATGACTCAAGCTCAAGAATGATGTTATTTATACTCATGATGCTTTAGCTGCTTAGAAGCATCTAGAACTTTTTACTTGGTGGATGACAGAACCTCCTTCACATACATGTAGCAGAGTTATTTTACCAAAAGCAGTTCAGCTCCACTTCCATTCACACTGTGCTTAAGGAATATGGAGTCTGGGTTACAGACTGGGGCTGTTCCTGCCCTGAGATCATGGACTGTTCCTGGCTTGAGATCATGGGCTGTTCCTGGCCTGAGGTCATGGGCTGTTCCTGGCTTGAGATCATGGGCTGTTCCTGCCCTGAGATCATGGACTGTTCCTGGCCTGAGGTCATGGACTGTTCCTGGCCTGAGGTCATGGGCTGTTCCTGGCCTGAGGTCATGGGCTGTTCCTATACTTCTTAAAGTGCAGGGTGTAGTGGAATTTAATAAAATATTATGTGTGGCTAGTCTGACTGCCAGAGATGCATACCCCCTAAAGCTTGTTTACGGAATGATACCCCCCCCCCCCCCCCCCCCGCCGGCATCACACAGGAATCTCGTTACAGATCATAATGACAAAGTCACCCTTTCCAGTTATTCCCTGTGATTTCCGTGTTATCTCCCAGGGAGACGATATACCGTTTGGTGCGCGGCAGGCTGTAATTTAAAGTACCGAGCAGGAGGCAGAGCAGGTGGCTCCTGGTATCTGGTGCGATTCAGGGATTTTTTTTAAATAGGGGTCATAAGACAGGCAATAATTCATACAGAGGGGCCAGCCTTACCATTAGCCAATGATATGTTTTGAATCTGTGAGTGACGGGGGGGGGGGGTGGCCAATCAGCTTTCAGCTGTGGCTCTGCCCCTGTATACATTCCTTTCTGGTATCTCTATACCTCTCACACCTGTAAGCTCAATGTTACGGTAAAAGCGAAGTTAAAAGGACCAATAACGGCATTTAAATCTCTATGCCTCGGCTGGCTGAGGCAGTTGACAGGTTCACGCGTTTGTACGGTGGGATATTTTACAGGATGAGATTATGGCGAGGACTGTCCTCAAAGGTTCAAGATAAAGGGGGCTTCAGATCCACGCTGCACCTTTAACTATGGTACTGCCTTAAAAGGTGCGGTGGATCCTGCTGGGGTAATATAACCCATACGTTTCAAATTGATGACTATTATAAAACGCGTCTTTGGCTAATTGAATAAAACGATCGAATCCCATGTTTTCAGATATCTGTCGTGCAGTAAAGCGTAAAGCGTGCAGGGGCGGGGGGTGCTTCAAATCAGCAGCAGTAGCTTAAGGATGCAGAATATGGTAATTAAATGTGCTGGCGAATTATCCCAAACTCATCAACAAGCACTTTTTAATGAAATAACATCTTTAAATGAACACTGGGAGAAAGTAAGAAGTGAGAAATGGCTTTTCAGTGGAGTTTGAATTTTTAATTGCCTGTCGGGAGAATATTAGATAAAGCTTGATTAGAAATAAATTGAAAATCTCTTCTGAACGACTTCACTGATACAATTATTAAAGGAGACTGGAAGGAGAGACTATCTAGAAAATGACTTCAGAAGCTCAGGAAATTTGATTGATTAGACATAAATAAGTATTTTCTTTTAACTCAGACCACTGACATACCTAATGCTCTGTAACCATTATTTTAATAAATATTTGAATCCCACTATGAACGCTTATGTCGCATATTACAGAAAAGATGCTACTTGTTTCACATCACACAGACACTATTTACTTCGATTTGATGATAACGGGTTTTTATCTTAGGTGTTTATTGCTATGGGTGTACAGTGGCCTCTGTTTATTCATTGCGTCCAAAAAAATAAATGTGTAATGTTTAATATGTCTTTTTAGGAAAGTTAAAACAGTAGATCTAATGGTCTGATCATGGAAAGAAATTTGAAAACTCGTGTGTGCACACAGACACACACATATGCATGTGAGCTCATACAGAAATGCATCTGCTAGCATGAGATGATGTATAAGTCGATATGCTGAAAAATGATCACACACAAAGTGGTGGTGGTAAGAGGGGGCCCTGATGATCCAGGAGTGTCCCCCAGAAGATTCCTAAGCAGGTGTGGCAGTGGAGGTACTCTTCATCTTACTGGGAACCAGCCGACGCGGACCACCCCTTGAGGAACCTGACCCAGTTTCGAGCTTCTACCTGGGAAAGGCCTTGCTTTTGGCCAACATCACCATCCTGAGCCTCACTGAGGAACGCAGGGACATTCGGATCAGGAGAAGCCCACATTGCTGTGAACTGTTTGTGTAGCGCATCTATCAGCAAAGCTGTGTGATATGCTTTTCTGAAAAGCTCTTCAGCACAAAAAGCCACAGATTAAGTAAAACATATATACACAGATAAAATCCCCATGCTGCTATGACTGTTCCCACATAAGTAACTACATACAATCTTGCAAAACTTAATTATTTAGGCTTAAAACTGCAGAAAGGCATCTTTTCTGTCCTTGACAGCAACTGATGTAACTCATTTCATGAATGAAGCCAATGCCTGCTGACTGTTTACATCAGTGTAGGTGTATATATGCATTTAGTTGAGAAAAACCGCACCAGTTACACTGGGGGGTGTCTCTTTGAAAACTTAAGCCCAATAAATCATTCATACAATTTTCACTCTAAGCAATGATACAGTAAAAAGTCGGGTGTTATTTCAGTAGCAGGAATTAATCAATGATTTTTACAGCTGCATTTCATTATCTGGTTATTTTATTAAAACGCTCATTCTAATCTTTATTATCTTTATTAAGATTATAAATTAAGGGACCATCCAATGCACTGCAAAAAGTTGAGTGCTTGGTAATTAAGTTCCTTGGCTTTGGCCCTTGTGCTGGTTAGTGTCAGAAGCGGCGCTAATCGCTCACGGTCAGTCGTCAGGGCTGACTCCTCCCTGGGATCGCACCTCTGACCGGGAGCCTGCCGCCGCAAATCCCGCGAGGGGCGCTGACGTCGCCATAGGAGAAATGTTTAACCTGAAATGCCACAGTATATACCTGGATGACGAGTGTAATTTTGAAGGGGAGACAAACTTAGGTGCGTCCCCTCCCCATTCAAAAAGCAGTTAAATTACAGCCATCGGGGGGGATGAAGTGCCCCCCACCCCCGCCAACATAAGCCATCCTAAGATTTTCACTTCTAAGCCACAGCTCAGAAAGCAGCTTTCAGAGTAAAAATAAACCATTAACATACAGCCTTTTAGTTTTAGGGGTAAAAGCAACACGCAATTATAGTCAATTAAATAAATGATCCACCAGTTAAGTCTTCACTATTAGACAAACCCAAACATCTTAAAACGTAGAAATGCTTTGCAGAGCAAGAAAATGTTTGAGATTGTTTTAAGTCTTTTTCTGGAAAGGGCGCATTTAAAAATCAAAAATAAATATATGCATACGAACTGCATTAGAATTAATCATCAACTACAGATGTAGAAGGAAACGTACAGCTCAGTGTCTTGGAAATAAAGGCACAGCCATATGCTTAAATTTTGAATGTTTTTTGTGCAAAATGATACTTTATATGTCAGCTGCATGACAGCCAGAATAATAATGCAAACTAAATGCCTGTAAATCACAGGGCCTGTATGAACGCAGAATCTAGTTCATAAAAGGTTGTGACTAATGACCGAAGCTACTGATTTTCGCATTCGAGTTGTGAATTCAGCCAGCGGGATTTTCAGAACCCTAGGTTAAAGCATTTAGGATGATAAAGGCTGGTTCTTCCCGGCTTATCCGGCACCACGTTGCAGCATCCCACGGTCTGTCTTTCCACCAAACAAATCACGGCGAGACCAAATCGCAAGAGACGAAACGGCGCTCCATGCGCCTCGATAAGTGCAGCCGCACAACCTGCCTGCATAAAGAAGAGTTATTAGCTTTATTACGCACAGGACGCATTCATAAGATATCAGAATAACTTACGGGAACGAATCGCGGACATTTATTCTTTAGACGGATCCAAAACAACGTGCCGCTACCGGCTGTAAAATCTACCCACGGAAACGGAATGAGGGAAAAAATCTTGAAAATCCCAAGTACTTCCTGCTCCTTTTTTATACATATGTCTTCCTCTGGTATGATTTTGACCCCTGACTTTCCTCCCAGATTTATCTCACATGTCTGTCGTCATCATTGGTTCTTTGGCGCTGTTAGCACCCAATTAAACTTAAAGGTCTGCAGGAGGAATCCAACTGAAAAATTATTTGAGCCCCTAATTATATAATTTCCACCTCTGCCACGCATAAATTCCGGCTACATTTTTAATGGCCTTTATTACTTGTTCAGCAACTTATAAATTTCAATGATCCTTGAAAAAAAGGATGGAGTCACCTAGCTGCAGCGACGAGTGCCGCCGTCCCGGCGACGGTTCTAATGTTTGCGGCTGACCTTTGCACTGCCGGCTGATTTATTAGCCAGTCGCCCGGCTCCCTCGCTGCCGGCACCGACTCAGCACTCGCTGGCGGCAGTCTGCCTCCCGGGCGGGTGAGTAACGCCTCCTCTGTGGCCATCCCAGCATGCTCCACGCCGCCTCCTTGCTGCGCTCTATCAAACGCTTACGGTGGGTAAATGCTAACAGAATTGGATTTTTTTTTTTTAAATTTTATTTTTTCAATAAGCTAAAATACGGCTAAATAGTTCCCTGTTTTCTTTTATTTGTCGTGGCTGTGGCCTCCGGGAATGGCCCTGGACATCCTGCATAGGACAAGCAGTTACCGAAAATGGATCAGTGGCTGGATGGATAGTTTCCTGTGCTTGATTGTCACTGCCTTCTCTTAGATGCATTAGCATTATTAGCATTAGCGTTCAGCATCTTCCAGGGTATGTTTCCGGTCACATTAACCAACCTGGGGCAGAAAGATGGACCGACCCGACACATGACTCAGTCCCCTGACCAGTGATTCGTCGGTCATTCCAACCCTATTAGTACCGCAATGGCACTGGAGTTCCCATTGGAGCCCTGCGCAGGCCTGATATGACTGTTAGGGTTACGCCTTTCAGGCTGAGACGAGCCCATGACGGATAGGCTCACACGTATGTGATGTTTCTAAAGCATAACTACGCAATTAGCACAATAACCACAAAATTAATTAGTGATGCTGCAATAAGCTTGAGCCGTATTAGACTCAGACGATGGCCTAAACCTGCGATCTGATCTCCGGCCCCGTCAGACGGCAGACCTATAGTGCACACGCACCTCTTAAAGAGGCCGGGCCTATTTATAGCAGTAATTGGTGTGGCTTTATATTTTCAATAAAAGTCAGGGGGAGCAGAAGGCTATCTCAGTGAGATAACTACTTCCAGATAACAGTAGCCATCACCGTGACAGCGGGGTCAGGGGTCGGCCGGCTGCCGAGCATGTGCAGCGAGGTGTGTGAGGTAGAGGACGCCGGGGACATTGGGGCCGCCTCCACTGACCAGCTGAGCCAATGGGATTGCACAGAGGTGGGATGGGGGGGGGGGGCGCACACGGACGCACGCACACACACACACACAAACCTGCGTGCACAGACACACACACACACACAAACCTGCGTGCACAGACACACACACACAGACACACACACGCAAACAAACAAAGCCGATGAAAAGACTATAAAACCAGATGAAATCAATTTTTGCCAACAGCGTCGTTTGGTGAGCAAGGAAAAAATAAAATAGCACCACAGTTACCCTCTGCAGGATGATTCTGGTGTCCATGCAAATCCAGTCACCTTTTACCGGAGGCATTCCCACCAAAACCACAGCAGTGAACTCCTGCCCACGATCCGAAGCAGCACCTATGTCTGCTTGAGAGTATGACATGCACAGAGGCAAGTCACAGGCACGGAGTGCAAAACCAAGATGGCCGACCATCTCCGATCGTGAACCAAATTGATCCGAATTGCTGAGGAACTGAATCCTTCGGCTGACTGAGCTACCTCTTTTTGGGGGCAAGCAGGTCCCTCCCGTGATGAGCCTTTCAGAGCGGAAGACAGAAATATGCGGAGAGGACCTGGACTGCAGGTGTACAGTAGCATATGGAATTATTGATGGATACCTGTCAAGGGCTAACTTCTGCATTTCAGACACAGAATAAAAATTAAATGAAAAGCGAATGCACGAGGCCAGCATGCTCGTCTGTGCACGCAGGCTGCCCAGGATTCAGTATTTATCGCTGGACTGACGCCGGTTCGATTAAGCTGAACTTGCAACAGCCGGCAGCGGCATCTAAACGGTATTGATGAATAATTCTACAGTGCGATGGTCTGGGGGGGCAACTAAACAGTAACCATGGTGGGGATAAGCCCTGTCAGGAAATGTACATATCGGAATCGTTCCAGACACTTATGCCGCTGAACTGCGGCGGAATGTTCCGGATGAGAAAGGCCCAAACCAGGCCACTGCTGCCCAAGAGCCAAAGGGAAACATCCAGAGAGCAAACCGGACGTCCAAGGAGGGGTGGGTGAATTGCAGGGATGGCGAGTGTGTGTATACATGTTTTCCCTCCTTTTTTTTTTATAACATTGATTAGACAAAATGGTTGG
>JAODKF010000046.1:2420450-2436934 GCA_026779585.1 Mormyrus proboscirostris | reverse complement strand
GGTTGGTTTATACCACTTTAAAAAAGCCAGCATCCCTGGGTGCCGTAGCTCAACCCACAAATGCCACACACTTCCCTGCCATGTTGTTCTGCTTACTGGGATTCATGGGAAGGCAAGGGTCCTGGAATATGCGTGTTATAACCTCCTTCTTCAGCTAGTATGACGGGGGGGGGGGGGTGAGAATTTCTAAGGGATTAGCTACAAACTGTGAGACACTCCCTAATCTGTGTGTCTCTGCCTCATGAAAAAATATCCTGAGAATGTTGCAGGTAAAGTGTGTTGGTGGAGCCATATTGGGTGGGTAGAGAGGAGTAGGATGGGCCAGTTGGAGGAGAGAGAAGAGGACAGAATCCAAGTGACCCGCAGACAATACTCACGGTTTTGGTGGCTCTTAGCCACGTTGTCAGAGTCCAGGGCGTGGTAGAAATCATAAATGGAGCGACCCAGCAGGTCCTCAGGACAGTAGCCCATCAGCTCGTTGACCCTGTGGCACACAGATGCAGCCGTCACACCACACGGCCACGACTCGGACTCCCCAGACAGCATGACCGTGACAGCTGACATATCTGCAGGCACCTAGGAGCGTGGCACTGCACCCTACTGGGCAAACTCTGCCC
Source organism: Mormyrus proboscirostris (assembly GCA_026779585.1). Classification (NCBI taxonomy): domain Eukaryota; kingdom Metazoa; phylum Chordata; class Actinopteri; order Osteoglossiformes; family Mormyridae; genus Mormyrus; species Mormyrus proboscirostris. Next base: position 2,436,317 of record JAODKF010000046.1, on the reverse strand, counting down.
CTCCAAAGGAATGTTCGAACCCGTGACACTGGCAGGCCGCAGAAGTATCATGTAATTATCTGAAGCGGGATCTGCTTCATCCTGGTTGGGATCGTGTTTTTGCCTTTGAGGTATTTGCTGATGTATTTTAGTAAATAGTAAAGAATAATTCTTTTTGGCCTACTGCCAGAGTAACTCTCAGTGGATTCATATATCATTCCTTGTAATCTACCCTCTGACTCTGGGCAACTCGGCAAGTGAGCAGAGTCAATAAGAATAAGATCTCCCTGCAGGTCACTGTTAATGACACGCCGACACTCATTTACATAACTGTAACGACGTGCTTTGCTGAAAAGGTGTCCTCCTCCTGGTGACGATCAAGGCCCCCACCCCCCTGCCAAACGGCAGTCTTACATAACCCCGAACAGCTGCTGCTCTGCCTTGGCTCCACAGTTCTCCCCTGACCTGCCTGGGGTTAAAAGACCATCTATTCTGAAACCATTTTCCTAATCGTTTCCTCTCAGTTACAACAACGGCGGCGGCAGCAGCCACTGTGGAACTCAGATAAGCTCTGAGTCACTGCCTCAAGTGGCGGTGGGGGAAGGGGGGTGTGCTTTTCAATTTATTACCACCACTGTTTAAATCACTGCCGGCACCACATTCCAGGTCCTCCGTAGCTGCATCACCAGCTTTTTAGGACACGGGAACATCGGCCTTTGTTGGGAATGAGAGACGCCGCTGCGTTGTTCCCCTCATTTTGGCAGGATGAGGATGCACTTAGCATGCATGAGTGTGCATCTCTGCACTGGTGTTCTGCAGCAGGTCGGCTCTCACTGACCAATCCCCTCTCGTCTTCTGAGTTATGTCTCGGGGGGGGTGGGTGCACGGTTGGTTGTGTGGCAGGACAGCAGAGTGACCTATTCTCCTTCCAAATATAAACACTCATCTCCATGGGTACATTTGCCCGGCTGCCTTACCTCTGTCCATCATGGCAAAGACAGAGAGAGAGAAGGAGTGAAGCCAGAAGAACAGAGAAGGGAAGTGAACTAAAGGAACTTTAGGTTCCTTTAAATCAGAGCTAGATAAGATTTTAACAACTCTGAGCTATTAGTTAAGTTCTCCCCAAGCGAGCTTGATGGGCCGAATGGCCTCCTCTCGTTTGTATATTTCTTATGTTCTTATGTTCTTATGGAACTGTGAGGTTGGACCTCTGAGTGGGAGCAGAAGCCGCAGACCACGGCAATTCTGCATGCTATAACGCGACAAACAGAGATTTTGGCTGGGTGAACAAAACAACAAACAAAACAAGCTAGATATGTTTGCTGTCCTGGTCAAAGGTGTATGGCAGGAACATTTATTCAAGCTGAAATCCAACCATGTGTGGCTGGTGGCCAAACCACCATCTGAATTTTAAAGCACACCTGTAGCTCATCCACTCGATTAATTAGCCTGGTATAATAGCACCTGGTTTTCAATTACCTCCTTGCGAAGTATTGAGTGTCTCCCCATATTAAGTGATTGCTTCATGATATACTTTCTGTGCATAACTCCTACCTTCTTTCTGGTTTGTTTTTTTTTTTTTTTCACTCTCTGTCTGGTGATTAGGATTTGCTTGTTTGGCCTGCACTCCCCGTATTGACTTTCTGCTAGTGTACGGATTTTGATCACGATTTGGATTTGTCTGGCTTTGTTTACTTCTGTCTGGTTATTGACTCTTCACCTTTCCGCGTACCACAATTCTGGAAACAGACCAGGTGCACTCACACCTTGATCCTTTCCCTATCATGTCATTACCTAAAGCAAGATGGTGCGGAAAAACACCTCTACGTAGTCACGCTATGCCCCACCTAGGATCGCACAGCGCATTCCCAAGAGCCATCAGTCAGGCAAGTGTGTAAAAGGTGAACTCTGCACTCTCCTTGCAGCCCAAGGTTACCGGGCTCTGATGGAGTGATGTCACAGGGGACAATATCAGCCTGAGCTTTGTCCATTTGGAGACTTTTGCTTTACTTTTTTGAAAAACAACTTGCCTGCCAACCTCCCATGACTCAGAGTTGTAACAAGCCATCACCTTTGGGGATAATTATCTTTTCCTTTGGAGGTAATTGCTTGGCCGAGGTTCTGGTGAAAACCAAGCCTCTGCTGTTACCATAGGCATGCTTGCTTGTCTTTACAGGTGTCCGTGAGTATCTGAGGGGATCACCTGTCATCACAGTAGGTGAACTTCATATCCATGCTGTGCCGGCTCAGGAACGTCTTGCTGTCGAGGGGCATGTCGATGTTGGAGGGGTGAGGGATGGGCTCGCACATCATGACGACGCATGTCATCGGGGGCTCCTTGAAGCCGCCCAGCGCACGAGACGGGCAGCTGCTGTACACCTTGAGGTGGCCGGTGCAGTGCAGGACCTGGGCGGAGAGGTTGGGGAGACGCGACCACAGGCTAAGACACACTCATGGGCAACTGGAAGGCACGCCTCCCCAAAACAGCATGCAAGCTACAGGATATGTTTCATAAGTGGAGCTTCTTTTGTGGGTACGCTTTTCCTCTGCGATGTCATGTGACACTAGGGCGGAGCTCACCTTCCAGCTGGCGGACTTGAGATTGACAGTGCGTCCGCGATTTGTCACGGTGCACTTCATCCTCATGAAGAAATCTCGTTCTGTGTTAACATCCTTATTCCTCTTCCCAAAGCTCGTACCTTTGAGGAGAGACAGTAACCCTTTTAGACATTTAGAACTGTTACAACCAGAAGGCATGGAGGGGGGAGGCCGCCTGCCTGCCTTTCCAGCTCACACGCTTGGAACTTTGGCCTTGTTGCCAGAACATTCTCCGGCCGCACACATGTATTGCGGTAACTGAGTCCAAAAGTCAGCGGCAAGGCAGTGACAGAGAAGGGCAGCAGCTACATTTCAAGGCCAGAGTTCAGTGTGAGCCGCGTCAGCTGACGCGTTGAGAGCAGATAGCACGCTCCTGCGCTGCGATTGGGGGGCGGGGCCTCACAATAAGGGGTGGGGGAGGCGTCACTACCAGCACGTCCACCATGGACGACAGGTAGACTACGCTGCCCCTCCAAGGAATGAAACCACCCCGAAGCGAACTGAAGTCAGCATCCAATACCACAAAACTACATTTTCCCTGAATGAAGGCACTCAGCCAACCAAACCAAATGGCTTTACGAGAGTCAGAGAGGCCTCCTCAATTACATGATGCTGACTGTACATCCCTCTAATTGTACAAACAAGGCGGTAAATTATGTACATGTGATGTAATCTTGTTAATTATGCATCCCAGGCTGTTTAACTATTGATTTTCCAAATCACCAGCTTACAGATTATGAATAAGCTAGTCTTTCTGTTCTTTAGTTTGATTAATTAAAAGACTAATGGAAATATATTTTTCCTTTGAGCATTGGGTTTAAATGTGAGCAGTGTTCTAGACTTTTTTTCAGTATGAAGTCCTGCTTCTGTACAACACATGAAATATATCTGAAAATGAGGTTGTCTTTTCCCCGCTGTGCTCTCTTTGCAGGTTGGCATGTCCGACCTCGCCCTGAGCTGTTCTCTCAGTGTACCTGCTTTGAGGCTGAGGTTCTCCCGTATCTCCTCGTGGTCACAGGGGTGGGTGAAGTCGAAGATGCTGTGTCCCATCAGTTCCACCTGTAAATCACAACAGCCCCCCCACCACTGGAAATAAGCAAGGCTAACAGAAGGCCAACATCTCCGCGGTCTAAGCAATAGGTCTGTTTAATTGCTAGAGTAACCATGCCTGCCAAAGGTGAAGCTGACACACCAGCATGTCTGAGTATGTAACAAATTTGAATGATAAATGGGTTCTAAGTTGTGTATCTTGTTCTGGATAATTTGTGAATGAAGCCGGCCATCAGCTGCCGATCTTCTGAATGGGCGTGTGAGAGCACTGCTGGTGTGGCCATCGAAGGCTTTTCAGCAGTGCTGGCCATCTATTATACGAGGCTAAACACGCATGCAGTGTGTCTCTGCATTCATCAGGGTAAGCAAGTCAGCTGAGCTCAGGGACGGTGGGAGGGGACAGTGAGGTCATGTGACCAATATCAGTGCCAAAGTGTGTCTTGCAATTTATCACATTAGCTGTGCGCATCTGTCATTGCCCGTGTAGCCCAGTCAGATTCAAGGTGATGCGAGTAATATATCTGTCACCAACCTGAGTCAAACCCATGAACTTGTTGATGTTTTCAGACAAGAAGATCATATCTCCATCTGATGTTACCACAGTAACGAAGCCCTCCAGAGATTTCTGGTAGAGGTTATCCGTCTGTGTGTCTTCCTCTGTTCCGCTGTTGCCGCAGCCTATGGCCCACAGCCATAAAGACATATCAAGTTAGTGTCTATAACTGTGATCACCTGCCCATGATTTTGCATATTTTAATATTTCTTGGGACAGGAACAATATTTTGATATTTGTGTGCATTTGTATGTGTGTGTGTGTGTGTGTGTGTGTGTGTGTGTGTGTGTGTGTGTGTGATGTGTTGATGTGTGTCCAGCTTGTTTTGTTCCTTGAAGCCCTGGCACACACCCAAAATAAACCAGAAGGATTTCATCCTGCAAGTCAGAACACTCCCAAAATCCCAAACCTTCCCTCAGTTCCTTCCCCAGTACACACACACACACACACACACAATACTAAACTCTAACCACAACATGAGGACTTTAACCTGAAAAATGGTCTGTACAACTTCAAAAAAACCCAGCTTTTTATTACATTGTGGGGGACATTATTGTAATATAAACATAACACACGCACATACACACGCATGCATACACGCAAACACACACGCGCGCACACACACGCACGCACACACACACGCACGCACACACACACACACGCACACACAGCTTCCAAATCACTTTTAATAATCTACTCAGTGGACTACTGTTGTGCCTTCAAACACACTGAAACACAAACACAATAGCACTGGATACAGAAGTTGTCGCCTTTCAGTGAGATGTGCCGTCTTCAGTTTCACCACAAAATGCTTCCTGACAGCTTTAACAAAGTACAGTGAAGGGCTCAGTGTTCAAAACTCAGTATAAATAATGCTGCTTTTTTCATCACTCTGTAACACAGTGGATCACAAGGCAACTTTGGTAACAAAGCAACATGACGACATTAATTGGGGAAAAAAAACCCCACACCGGCTCTAAAGGGAGGTAGAAAGGACAGTTATAAGTCCTACAAGGGAAAGAAAAGGAGCAAACAGCACCATGCTGTGAGATAGGAAGCGCCTGACTGTCCCTGTGCTTCCCTCCGATAAGAGCTCTAGGCCTGGAGAGTCCTGCGGCTGGAGTTTCACTCAGCCCTTTGACGGTGATCCCACCCTCCCATGACAAACAAACAAATATCCCACAAATGAGCATTGTTGTTTCAAATGCTGCTCTAACAAGGTTTGTCATTTTTTGTCTTGAAACGGTTCAGATTTTCTGTTTATATTTATTTATACACGTTTTAAAGTGTATGGGGTAAGTGGCCTCCAGTGCATATGGTGCAGTGGTGTAACTGGTGTGCTTCGTGGAGCCATGGAGGAACCAGACTGAACGCAGATATCTGAATGCACGTGCTTCACACGGCTCTCGATAGACAGGACGGACGCTGAGCCGGTTGACTTTGCTTGCGATTAGATTCCCTTTTTCGTCGCGCTTCATTAAAAAAACCATCCCTTGTTCCACTTTTTCTGTTTCAAGGAACACGAATAGTTTCCAGTATTTCTGGCAGGGAAATCATTTTCTGGATGGGCCCACGTTTACACACGAGGTTGATCGAAGACTGGGCAGAGACACGGTGGGCTAAGATTCTGAACCTGGTGACAAAAATAGTCGCCCGTAAACAATCTGATCCACAGACTACCGCAGGAAGCCCCTCACGGACCATTTCCTGCGGTGAGTGTCCACTTTCCGTCGGATGACCTAGGGGCCGAGGGCCCGCGGCTGGGTATCCTTAGATTTCAGACAGTTGGGAAATCAGAGAGCCCCGAGCCCTGTAGCAAGCGGCGCCACTTATAAACAAGCCACTGTTTATACTTCAAATGGGAGACATCCGCCGTTTTTTAGGCAGCTGGATGAATAGCCTGGGACCTGGTGGGACAAGTCAAGCTGGCTCACAGGAAGTACAAAGTTGCGATGGGACCGACTTGTGTTGACCACTCGGCCTCACAGAGGCTTGACGTAAACAGTTAAGGAATCACTGGCGATGCTCACAGATCCAGGCTTCCTTGCTTTGTTGGTATGTTCTGGTCTCCATCATGCAGTTTAAGGACAAGTAACTCACAAAGTGCCAGTTCAGGACCTTGAGTACATGCTCCTGTACCTCTGTATAACCTGATTTATTCCTGTGAAATATTCAGCTGTGTAAATAATACTAATATAGTACATAGTTCTCCTAAAGGAATTAGGGTGGCTAAGGCATCAGGTCAGTGATGGAAACGCAGTCAAGCTGTCGGACTCGCTTTGGCAGCCATGTTTTTCGATGAAGGCACTCAGAACAGGTGTCCGTGCATGGGGGGGGGCACTGCACATTCCGGGTCAGAGCCATGTTCCTGTGGGCCAGCGTGTCCTGATCGTGTGGAGTATGTAATACTTCAGTACAGGTGTCTTCCTGTGGGTGGGGGAGGGGTGAAGGGCAGCCCGGCGCCAGGAGAGGCCGATGTTTTGGCTGGGCAGAGGCCGGCGGGGCCCGTCGCACGGCAGTCGCCAGCATCGGGCCTCAGTCTCCCCCTGTACTCTTCTTCCCTTCTGCAACAACAGAGCTGCGGGGATGCAGATAAGGCCAGCCGATAACATCTGTCGTGCCATGTTAGCTAAAGATACACTTCCTACTCATCATCTCTCTCTCTCGCTCTCTCTCTCTCTCTCTATCGCTTTCTTTCTCTCTGTCTTTCTCATCCTTTGACATTTTTGTGAAGTCTCCCCTCGAAACTCTTTCTCTCCATCTTATTTTTCGATGGTTGAGTCATATAGTCCAGTCATAGCTCCAAGACCTGCAGTAAAGCATCTGCGTGATGAGAGTTCATTCTTTGCTTCTAATTCTTTTCCCTCCAGATTGGACCAGGCTTTAATTCCGGAACAATGAGAGAATGATTTGTCTCCCACAGATTCAAACCTCACCGTGCACCGCAGCAGGTGTGTGTGTGTGTGTGTGTGAATTAGGTTTATATTACTTTGTGGCGACCAAATGTACCCCAAAATGTAATGAAAACCTGTTATTTTGACGATGTGGGGACCATTTTTCAGGTCCTCACAAAGATCTGTGACTGTAATCAAAAAAAAAGTATAAAAAAAAAAAATTCGCATTTTGTTTGGTTACTTGTGGTTAAGGTTAGGGCTGGGTAGCGGTTAGCGTTGTCAGGTAATGAATAGAGTTTTCCCCCATAGAAATGAATGGAGGGTCCCCACAAAGATATAATTACAAATCTGTGTGTAACTAATACCATTGTCCTCCTTCTACATCCGTGTCTGTCAGGCGGGGCAGACAGTCCCAAAAACCCTCACGACCCCCACCAGTGTCCTCCGGCGACGCTGCTGCCTCGTAATTCATCTCTATGACTTAATCCTTTTGGACTTCAATGCAAATTCATTAAGCAAACGGCACAGAGGGTTGGATGGCCTGCCTGACATGGCTTCTTAATTTTTACGATGCCGGGTGTTGGCAGGTGGGGGGGGGAGGGGCGGTTAAATATTCCCTAATCTGATTATAGGGGGAGAACAATATATGTGAAGCTAATTCATTATTATTTCTCATTCCGGACTGTGAGATTAATGTGATAATGACGTCACTATTCATGGGGCAGCATGGGGTGTAAAACACCACAGTCACAGTTTTAAAAGCTCACACAAACAAACGTTTCGGCACAGTTCAGTTCTCATTCGACTGGGGAAGCTTTTTCTCCTCATTACATAAAACAAAATTGTGAGATGACAAAAGATGAAACCAATTCGCAACGCAAAGGAAATAAGGTGTTAGTTATATTCAGATAGCTGCCTTACCAAAGTGAGTTCATATATATAAATGCTACTTATTCATTTTAAGATAGATCCGCTGTAACCGTCATTTGCCTTCACTATATGCATAGCTGGCCCAGGAAGATTCTGCTTAGGCTCTGACCGTGCTCATTTTCTGCACTGTGCACTCGACTCTCTACAATCCAGCCTTACATTGGCAAGTCATTAAGAAACAAACAGTTTCAAAATTGCGTCTCAAGGTCCAGTGCACCATGTCATTGGTTCACTCTGCCTTGCAGAGATAACCTTGGCTTCGCAGGACCTTTCTGGAATATCTCCACTGCGCTGTCCTTCTCTGTTCCCAGATGCAGCCTCCCCCAGAGACCTAGCATTTCCAACTCCCCGAAACAGTGCCCAACCCCCCTCACCATAACCCTCACAGGCTAAATTTGGGCTGGTCGAGTTAGTGTCGGAAACACAGGCCCTGAACATGAGGCCGCAATCCGAGAGCGTGGCAGAGCTTTCGTGAACGTTTGCCCGTCTTGGGTGAAAGCTGTCCTCCTCAGCCAGGTATCTCTCATCCCAGAAATGAATCACTCTCATTCCAGCTCATGTCAGCAAGCACTTCCTACTACAGTTTATAGACATATAACAGCCATGTGCAACACAATCATTTCCTACTTATGCAATTTAGCGTGTTGACACGAGACAGGATCGGCAATGGTGGTCAGCTGGCTGGAGTGAGATTTTCAATTCAAGACAAGTCTGCACACACTTGCGCACGTATTTACATGCGTGTAACATTTTTATTACCTTGTAAATAGTTTGTAGAGTTTGCTAATTTTAGGAGGCCTAGGGTGGGGGCGGGGGCAGCAGGGCACTCTGACCTGAGGAGATGAGCTTCCGCATGCGCAGGAAGCTGATGGCCAGACGCATGATGGAAGCCTTGTCCAGGTGGGAGCTGATGCTGTGTGCCAAGGGCAGCTGGTGCGCCAGCTCGTAGAACACCTCCGTCTCCTTGCTGCGACGGCAGCGGGCGGCGTCGCGCGACTTCTCTTTCCTCCTTTCGGAGCTGCTCCTTACCGAAAGGAAGAGGTCACAGGTCAGCATCGGGCACGGCCTCCACGCAAACACCGCATGCACGCTAGGGCTGCCGTCTTCATGTGTCCTCTTAGCGGTTAATTAGAAACACCTGTCAACATTTCTTAACGAAATCGCTTACGTTGTTCTTCCATATATGACTGCAAAAGCATAACCAGTGACATTCTCTACAATCTCGCAATGTAGCGTGTGGGTCAGACAGATTTAGGCTGCTCTATCAAGGAGATCGAAGGCTGTTTCTTTTTCTATCATCACAAGAATAATCGAACCCAATTTTTCAGTATTTCCAGTTGTACGGCATATCGTGCGCCAGAGTTGGATATTTGGAGCAGACAAATATTTTCAGTTTATATGCTTCGAAATGTTTATTAGTGCTTTTAGTATGTGCATCTTAAAATAATTTGTTCAATAAGACAGGCCAGTCATTATGCTGAAAAAAACGAATCCACAGATTATTGTTCTGATTTATCTGTAATTTTCCAAGTTGATTTTGTCTCGGTTTTGTTTAAAGATGTGCTATTTGTCTGTAAGAAGCTCAGCAACACCTGGCTCAACAATATTGATTAAATTTTAATCTCAAAATCAATTTTATTTTAATTTCATTTCTCAAGAGGTGGTGATTGCTATATGCTTATATAACTTAAAAGGCTTTTTTAAATCAGTTTCCTTTATCATGTTACAGTCGACGCGTCTGGGTAATGTCTTTCATTTTTCCAAGTTTCACATTCTCTGTTTTCTGGTTTTCTTAAAGATTTGGTTTCACTTTTTTGCTTTCTGGTGGGCCCTCTCTAGCCTTCCTCTGTCTCTTTAAAACACCTCTCTTCTGAGCAAGCCTTGTGTAGATCTGGCCATCTGGGGCTATCAATGAATAAGTCTCTCTTCTCCTATCTCTCTATCTGCCTCAGCTTTGCGTCTCACATGCATGGAAAGAAGATGAGCGCGGGCGAAATACAAACACACACAAGGTTTGATATTTACATCTACCACACAGACCCACATCACCAACAAAGGTTTGCTTGATAAAGGGGTATGTTCCTCACGTCTGTCCACCAATTAAGCTGCCGATAAATAGGTGAAATTGTCCCAATTGGTTCAGCCTTTACTGTGCCACAGTATTGTGTAAGAAATTATGAGGATGAAATCTCACCCCTTTATCAGTCAGAGAACCTCAGTGTCATCAACTGGGCGCCTGACTAGAGAATTAACATGTAAGAATATATAAAATCCAGAGACTGTCACTTTCACAAATAGAGGGGGTGTAATATGCTTCAATAATGGGCGATGATCAAACTCTCAGGAGACAGCAAGGGATACCACAGCCAAAAGAGCAGCTCTTTCCCACACACACACACACACACACACACACACACACACACACACCCGCTCGCACATGTAGGGTAAACATATTCTTATGGGCACCGCTCATTCATTTCAATGGGTAAAATGACATTGTGTCCCCATAAGGATAGGTAAACCCGCACAAACACACACACGCACACATGTCGGGTATACCTATCCTTAATGGGGACCGCTTATTCACTTCTATGGGAACAAAACAAAATATAGTTTTTGCATTTTTACTTTTTTCATAGCAGTCACCGATTTTTATAAAATAGAGTTTTATTTATGAGGAAACCAGTCCTCATAAGGGAAAAAAATTTATATTTATCACGTTATGGGGACATTGTGTCCCCATAAGGATAAGTAAACCCGCTCGCAGATACACACACACATATACACACACACGCACACACACACACGTGTACCTGGTGTGGTAAACACATTACTTGGAGCTGCTCTTTCCAAGGCTTTAGACAAACAGAAAGACAAACAGGGTATCTGGCAGTTACATGATTGGATTATGGTCTTTCACCCGACAAGGTCAGGCTCCGTTACTGCCACCCCACAGCTGCAAAATGACACCAATCAGCCAATGACCGTCCTCTGGCATAAGGCTTGTCAGTAAAGGCCAAACTCTGCCTCCCTGACACACTCCTACGAGGGGCATCTACCAATCATAATCCTGGGTTGCTGGCAATCAAAAACAGAGCAGCCGTGGTCAGGCCAGAGGCTCCGTTCCCCTGGCTGTTGCCTAACTGTGTGATGTGTAAGGAAGCCCAATCACAGTTGCATAACTCTCTGATTAAAATACTATAACATGCATATTACTTCCATGCATGCTGTGTCGACCTTTCCATGGTAGCCATGGCAATCAAGATGAATACTGTGTTTCATCATTAGCTCTTCCTGATCTGAGGAAAATTCTTGACTAATGAAAAATCTCTGGTTGCCTGTTATAGGGAATAATTCATATATAATTCATAAGTGAGTCTTTTGAATTGGGACAAATTGGGGCAGAAATCACATGACAAATTTAGCTGCATATTTCCGGTAAGACACCAGTCACTCCTCTACCCTCCCCCCCCCCTTCCTAAGAAAGAGTAGAACTTAAGTGGATCATTGTGTAAGCATTAAGGCTGACATTCCATACCACTGCTGACACTTAAGGTCACACATCCTGGATTTCACAAAACTCAAAGAAATTAACCCTTGTCAATTTTCCAGTGCTTAAACTGTTAAGAATAGCAGAGGAATTAATAACAATTAGGTAAAAGTACTGATGCCATATCATCGGTATTGAACCTTGATCTTCAGTCCATATGAAGAAAGGCTTCAAGACAAAGAAAAAGTCCATTTAGATATAAGTATAAGGCCCTTTGCAGTGCTGAGTAACAGCATAGTGGAGTTCTGGCCAAAGCAGTCAGAGAGCACAGCTCTATCTGACAACAACTTCTCAGGTCTCCCAGGGCTGTGGTTTGTGGGTAAGGCGGAGGGGCACGTCGCGTGGCAGAGGACCGGGTGAACTCTATGCACCCGTCCCTGTGGCTCACCACAGCACCACATGCCCACAGCAGCGAACACAGCATGAGCGAGAGAGGCACACTGTAGCCAGAGGCACGTGCCACCGGCGTCCCTTGGAAAGCACGGAGCTTCCCCTGCTCTTTGGCTCACCCGATGCTGGTGCTGAAGTCGGGCAGAGGAAGGCTGGCGCACAGACCGTGGCAAGGCACACGTCTGCAGCGCTGCCATGAATATCATAAAAAACAATGCAATTCGTAAGAATGAGAACTCAGGGCTCGCTGTGGCTGCGGGGAGGAGGGGCAAAATACGCAACTGGGACAGGACGGGTGGGAATTTGGAATGGGGGGGGGGGTTAAAATCCACAACCGTAACTAAAGAGAGTGGCTGTGGATCTACTTGTGCGTGTGTGTGTGTTTGTGTGTGTGTGTGGTTTTATGGCTAGTTTTACCATAACGATCCTTGCTACCCAGCCCCTGTGTATACTGCTGATGAATGCAAAGCTCACCTCTGCATCGCTCGGTTTATAAAACACTTTCTAAAAAGGCCAGTTTTCTTCAGAAGCCTTCATTTGTTTTAAAAAAGAGGCAAAAATGCAGAAAGGGGCAGGGGCGGTGAGCAGTGGAGTGGGGTGTGATGCTACTGGGGGGGCCCTGCTGTACATGCCCCCGCCCCGTCGCCCTGTCACCCCCGCTATGGAATTCCGGCATTGGCCGTTTCCGTTGCTCCATGGCCAGCAGCGACAGAACAGTACGCAGTTAATTATCGTTAATGAAGCTCTTCTCGTAAGGGGGTGGGGAGTCAAGCGGCTTGAACCGGAGCGTTCCACACGTGAGCCGTTTGAACCTGCAGCCCCCAACCCCCTATCCCCATATGCTAATTTACCTCCAGGTTGCACTGCCTGTTTTTAAATATGGTTAATTGACTTAAGAGCCCATCAGAGTGCTCCCTCTTCATTAGCTTAATGAAACAGCCCCGTGTTCGGCTACTGGTTACAGGCCCCGGCGACGGCGCCGCACTATGACGGCCCCTTTTGGAGAGACACTCCCGCTCCACTGCGCACATGTCAAGAGCTACGCTGTTTCGCAGAAATCCAGGGGTCGGGGGAGAGGCATGTCCCCCCCCAGGGTACGACAGCATGTTGCAATCAATTAATCTAGCGTGCGGAATAAACGGGACGTGGTGTTAGCGCCGAGGGCTGGGGACAAGGGGCTTTTCCGGGAAGCGGGGCAGAGAGGGCCGGGTTTTAACCCAAAGTCGAAGCAATAAATCAGCAGAGGTTCGGAGGTGCCCATGACACTGGCCTTCACCCCTGGGCCTTTCTGAGATGTGACCAGCAGACAGAGATGTATGCTAGCAGGCGACCTGCAACAGCGGAGCCCTTCTCTGCATTACACTTTCCTCATCCTCACAGATTTGTCCTGTATTCTTGTCCATACAGATCGTCAGCTGTAGATACTTTTTAAATTATTAAATGGTGATGTCGTCAACCCAATCGCGAACCAACAAGACAATTTTTACATTGCAGTTGTCTTACTGTGAAAGCTCGCTCGTATTCTGCTTGGGGATTCCATGTCTGCGCAGATGCCCCTGAGTTTGAGCTTGAGTATCAGCCCTTTGTTTAGCCATATTGGTTGATATATTAAATTATTGTCATCCTATTATTAAGTGTACTAATGGATTGTACACTGATGCATTGTTAATTTTAGTGTAGCTTTACATAAAAATATGACCCTTGCTGTTTACTATTGCGTCAGCTATGAATAATGATTATAATATTGACAATACCGGCTCTAAGATGCTTTAAGAAGCTTGTCTATGGGCAGAGCACCTTATTCTCCCACCTGTTGCCCCCTTGGACAAGCTTGAGACGCCCCCTGCATGCCATGAAGGGTGACGCAGGGCCTAGACAAATCAAATGCTGGGACTTTTTTCTGCTGCTGCTAAAGAAGCAGGACGTGGGGGGTGTCTATCCACAGTGTACGCAGACTCTGCATGCAGCCATTTTCCTCTCCTGGGGGAGATGTCACTACCTGTTTCCCTGCGTTTTTTTTCCCTTTTTTTGTCGATCTTTTCATCCCAGATCCACCAGGGGGACGCTTCCCATAAATCATCCCATCCCCACGACCTCACCATCCACCCTCAACTCTGACCCACCCCCCTCCTTCAGTCCCAACCCCCCCAATCAACCCCAGGATGAGCTGCTCCTCTGAGGTCACTTAGCTAAAGAGACAGCCGCGGGAGGCGTAACACAGTAAAGTAATATGATGGTCCGTGGCGGGGTCGCGCCCCTGCACCCCTGCTCCAGTGTGCCTGGGGGCCACTTGGAGTTAATGGCCTGTGTATGGTGGGGCACGGGGGGGCCGTAAACGCAAACTCCAGGACGGCTGGCCAGAGAGGGGTCCTCAGCGCCTGCTAACTGGGTAGCGGGCCATGTGGCCTCAGATAGACATTGGCCGAATGTAAAAGGGTTTCAGTGACCCATCCTGCTCTCCCTGAAATCTGGGTGGTTTCTCTGGCCTCCTCGCTGGCTAATTTAGCCAGATGTGAGGTGTGCGGAGCTGCCGTGCTGGATGCACTGAGCCGTCTACCCTGCCGCACAAAGCCGGGCTGGGAAAGGCTGCAGCAAACTCCCATAACGCCATTACTAATGGAGCTTCCCTTCATTCCAGGCCTGAAAACAATCCAATTGTCAACCAGTGAGTGACACAGGCAGAGCCGGCTGTGGCATGACTACCAACGGTAATGCACCTAATGTGTCTAATGTGCGCCCAGGTTGCGGCCCGCAGGTGGGCCTCTGTCACAATAAAGGCTCGATATTAAAGCGCTACGAATGACAGAGACTGTGGCCGGCGAGCCTGCTCCCTCCGCGTCTCCATGTCTCCATGTCTCCATGTCGCATTCCGACATGTGAATTCACAGAGTGCGTTCCTGATCACATGATTAAAATGCACACCCATCACTGGCTGACCGGCTAGCCTGACTCATCAGCCGCTTTATCACCGGATCCCTAATTGCTGATCTTCATGGCGTGTGAGCAGCCGCATCGACATGCCGAGCCGGGATTAAGTGAAACTGTCATCTTCTGGAGGGAAGAAAGCGATATATCCATAAAGACAGCAACATCGACCGGCCTCTGGCACCGGCCACACCGCACTTTATCACTGCGATCTCAAATTGATCTGAAATAATCAAAGTGTGAGCTGTGGGCTTTGAACTCCTCACCTTTAAAAGCCGGCGATTCCCCACTTTATTACCCCAGACCCTCTGCTCTGTCAGCCGCACCTCCCACACATCCGTTCCTTTCCTGAAATAAATAAAAACAAACAAAAATCCGGCCATCCCAGCGGCGGACGTGACCGGAACCCCCGGTACTATGGCTGCCCTGGAAACACTTGGATGGTGGGAACTGCTGCAGGAGAATGAAGACAGAAAGCTGCGAAGGCTGCTGGGAGGAAGCACATGGTTCTTAATACAAAGAAGCATATGAGGAGCTGCAGTACTCTGCACTTAGAGGCATTAGTGGTGAAGCATTCAGCCCAGCTGCCTCCTTACCTGCTGTCTGTCCTGTATCTCACTGCTGTCTGTCCTGTTTCGTACTGCTGTCTGTCCTGTTTCGTACTGCTGTCTGTCCTGTATCTCACTGTTGTTTGTCCTGTATCGCACTGCCGTGTTCTATATCGCACTGCTGCGGTTCCCATTACTTTCAGGGAGGGTGTGTGACTCAGTGGATGTGAGTGGGTGGGAGTGAGTTCAAATCCCAGGGTTGCCGAGTGGTTTTGCTGTCTGGCCCTTAACCTCTAATTGTACATCGTGCCCCCTGCTCTTTCAATTGTTTGCCATTTTGGAATGAAGCATCTGCAAAATAAATAAACTGTAAATTAATGGGTGATTAAAAGGTTTTATATAGAATTTTTGGCTTGGGACCCGCAGATAAAGGACCCTGCGCGGGGGGGG
>JAODKF010000046.1:2404198-2420440 GCA_026779585.1 Mormyrus proboscirostris | reverse complement strand
CCCCGCCCCCCCCCCCCCCCGTTACCAGGAGACCGGCTGTGATAAACTCTAAATTGTACTTTGATTGTCTGTTTGGAAAGCAGGATAAACAGAGCCACTTCAGAGCTGTGGCCACGGGCGATAAGGGAGCTGGACGCTCGTGTGCCGTGCTGGCGGGCCATGCCTCTCACCAGGTCCAGGTAATAACCTCTCGCTGACGTGAAGACTTGGTGAGAAATACCCTTCAGCCTCACCTCCATCTCTCTAACGGGGCACGGCGAGATGGCCGAGATAGTGAGCTATAGTTAAGGTCCAGATCGGCTATCTGGCCTTGAATGATGGAGAAGCTTGCGAGGGGACATGTTTATTGTCACCCAGATGGTCCACAATGCGGTCTTGGTGGAGCTCACATCCATCCCGGGGTAATTCATGGTTCGGATCCTTTGTGCGGTGACTGATAAGGCCTTCACTTCAGCACACACCGGCCACTTGTCTCAAGGAGACTCCAAAGAACTTCTCTTGATACAAACAGTGGCCAAGCCATCAACCATTGACCTTTCCCCATCCCCCACCCCCTCAAATACCCCATCTTGCGTACCCTCACATCCAAGAGCTGCACTTTTACAAATAAAACCTAAGGAGATTTCACAGCCAGGAGTGAAGTCATTTATAAATCGGGTATCCTACCATCTTGATTTCGACAACAACACAAACTAACAAAAGAACACAAGGCAGAAAAACCCAAGAGGGACATTTCCCTGTTGTAGGACATCCCTGTTCACTTTCCTGTTTCAAGACTTCCCTGTTCACTTCCCCATTTGAAGATATCCCTGTTCACTTCCCTGTCTGAGGATGTTCCTGTTCACTTCCTATTTCAAGACATCCCCATTCACTTCCCTGTTTCAAGACATCCCAGGCCATAATCCATGGTTGTGGGCTCTGAATTCTCCATGCTGTGATTTTTTTTCCTGTGAATAACCCCCAGTGTCTCTACTCGCAATACCATGAAGCTTTACAGCCAGAAGCTACTGCCTGAGGACCCACAGTTGTACTTTGAGTCAGAATTCTCATGTGTATGCTAACATTTTACCTATTTACAAAGCTGGGTGTTTTCATTCAAGACATAAAGGTTAAGAACCTAGTTCCAGGGTACTAGATCAAGGCCTGTCTTGGGACTTGAACTGGTAACCTTCAGATTATGAGTTTATGTCTTTAAACATGACTGTTCTGGCTTTAGAAAAATATAAAAAAGCAAATAGGTCACATTCCATGAATGAATCTGCAAAGTGACTAATTAATAAAGATCAGCTTCCCATGGGTCAGTGGGAGAAAAAACAAGAACTATTTCAATAAATATCTGCTAATTGTGCTTTAGTCAAAGCCTGTTATTAGCATTAGCACGTAAAACCCAGATGGTGGTGAACCGTAACTGTTGGTACGGTAAATTCTAACTATAAAAACAGAAAGTAGGTTTATGCCGTGTGTCGACAATATCGAGAACACTATCCTTTATGTTGCTTGTCGACTAAACAATACAAAATTGATTATGTGTCAAAATAAGCCATGGTTACCAATATTGCAAAAACCTATTGCTGAAATAAATTTTGCATGAAGCAAGAGGAAAAAAAGCAAAAGGAGCTGTTCGCTTTGGAATTTCGGATGCCGGCTGGCAGTTTTCCATTGCTGTGGTTCCTGTCAGGGACGGATGAGTGGTACTGTAAACGTTTTAGGGATGCTGGCGTAGCCATTGTGGGCTCAGGCATATTTAATGTCCTGTATTTGTTTGTTTGCCTGCTTGTTTGTTTGTGTGTGTGGACATGTGGTTCAGAGGCCAGCTAGGGGGGTCACGGGCCCCCTGGGGGGGTCAAGACTGACCGTCTGTTGCCAAATATGTGTGTCAGCCGCAGTCATTTCCCGTCTCTAGTATATCTTACTCTGTGTCTGTCCTGTTTCACACTGCTGTCTGTCCTGTATCTCACTGCTGTCTGTCCTGTTTCGTACTGCTGTCTGTCCTGTATCTCACTGCTGTTTGTCCTGTATCGCACTGCTGTGTTCTATATCGCATTGCTGTTTGTCCTGTATCGCACTGCTGTGTGTTCTATATCGCACTGCTGTCTGTCCTGTATTACACTGTCTGTCCTGAATCACACTGCTGTCTGTCCTGTATGACACTGCTGTCTGTCTTATCTATCCTGCACACCTGTAGTACCCTGAAAATGTAAGAATATCAGTATTTAGAAATAGGATAATAAAACTTGAACCCTGAAACTTGAATGGAGAACCTCCAGAAGAAGCTGTGGTCTTATACAGGGACAGATATGATCTAAATGTATGAGGGCATGGGGTGTTCCAGGTTAAAGACATCCCTGACTGACACTCATCCATAATAACAAACGTACTGACAAATTAATAAACCAGTTGCAGAAATGAATTGATTATAGATTATCTTAGTTGCATTAGCATAAAGGGACACTCTCTGTTTGTTGTCCCATCTCCGTTCTTGTCATTGATTTTTCTCGTGCTAAATTCACCGTAACTGGTACGGTGATAGCATTACTTTAGTTAGCTGTTCTCTAACTCTTTTCTAAAACAAACCTTGAGAAGGCAGGGTCAGGGGGTCTTGCTCAGGGGCCCAGTAGAGAAATCACACTGCTGATCTGGGGACTTGTACCACCAACCTTCTGATTACAGGTACTGCATCCTGACCCACAAAATGCCAGATTCACCCTACTATAAATTCCAGATATAGATTTAGATTCAGGAATATCTCCCCAGATCTGCTAAGATCGTAAGAAATTTTAGGCTCCCACTGTGTGATATTTACCGCTAATGCTAACCTGGATTATTCTGGATCAGTCTGGAAAATTCTGCTTGCTGAGGCGCAGTGAGTCACAGCATTACAAGCAGCTTGACCCTGTATCTGCCTCCCAGTGCTGAAGTGTGCTGGACTCACACGTTTTCCCGTGGAGACGGACTTTAGCCTTTTGCTAAGCTCCTCGCATTACTCGTGTCCTCGTCCTCCTTCCTGAAGCTGGGGGGGTAAATAAAGAGAACATCAGAATGGAGAGCAGCTGTAAGTAAGTCGATCGATCAATTAATTTCGATGCTCCTGCTCGGGTGAGATTATTTGAGAGTTCATTTCGCTGCTCGTCCCGGTGTGAGTTTATCACAAATAAGAAGACTCCGCTGGAGACTCGGCGCCACGTCAGGACGCTGATTACGGAAGCTGTCTCTCTGTTCTCACCCAAGATGAATCCTTAAGGTACGCCGCCAGGTGCTTTGTTCTGCATGCAGTGAGCGGCCGGGATCAAATCGCCAATCAATTACCCAATTAAGACTGACAGGAAATTGCACTCGTGATTCCATCCTGACGGCTGCGGCTCCCTGTCGGAACGTGATTGGACGGACGTAATGAATCCCCACTCGCTGTTCCTGAAGAAAGGGGCTTGAAAAAATACTGTCTGTTTCTGTCGGCACTGTCTTTCCAAGTACAGGAGTATACAGTGCAAAGTCACAAGAAAAGTTAGTAAATAAACTAAATGAATCCCCCAATTAAGTACTAGCATGTCCCCGGTCCCGCCTTTTACGTAACAAACAATAGGTTGCCGTTGATATTGATCTCCCTTGCCTCGTCTTGCTCCTTTTTCTATAGCGTGCTGCATGTTAATTTTAGGTTGTGAATAAATCACATTCCTGGACGGCGCTGGCCAAGTGTCTCCTTCAGGATGGCACCAGCACAGCAGCGAAATCCAGGCTATAATGCACAGCTGATCGGCTGGCCTGGCTCTCTGCTGCCGGCTGTCTCTGGCCGGCTTTCGCCAGGGGACTCGGGGCCCCCAAGCAGGTTACAGTGCTGTTTCCAGTGGGAACACTGATGCCTACACCTTGTTCAGACATGCAAATAAACAAATTAAAGGCCAACGTAATTAACAACTACAACTTTCCTGTAAAGTAAATGATTATTTACTTTAGCAGCTGCGTTTACCGTCACTCAAACCACACATTTGTGTGGGGCCCCCGAGGTTTGGGCCCCCTGTTGGCTACAAACAGTCACTACATGAGGAGGATATGGTTCCTGAATTGACTTTGAGTGGGACCCCAGAAATAATAAATCCACCCCTGGGGAAGGGCTGTAACCGCATGTAACCACCAGCATTTTCTGAAGCCCCCACAATCCACCCAGCTGGCCCCATTTAAACTCTTACCAGGTGACTGGCTTCACCAGGTGCAGCTAGGTGTCATTTTGAGAGGCCTAGTAATCTATTGCCATTGGCTTTAATGTATTATAAACTTTACGATATCCGGCAATGCGTACACTATTTATTCCGATGTTTCCTTCCCTCCAAATGCCAAACTGTTTATGCAAACAAAATAACTCAATTCATTTACATGTTTAATTTGATTTAATATGGTAAATGAAGTTAAATAAGCTCACATTAAGGAAAATAAACCAGATGTTACATTGTATTTTTTCCCCCGTTAGATATGTTGGTGGGGAGCATTTACCTTTAAATGAAATAAATGGAAACGGTAATGCCATGAATCTTCAAAGGTCAATAGCGGAGCTGATGTTTATGGCTGATCCAGGAACAGCGTCGGAGCAGGCAGCTTCCTGGGGAGAGGGGCTCTGAATTGAGACCTTTCGTATTTTCCACTGAGTATTTAAAACGTGATGTTGCTGAACTGCCACTGATGTAAAAAGATGCAGCGAATCAAGATTTGTTTCTGTACTCCTCAAGTGGAGACTTAAGGATCCCCATGAACAGCTACACCGTGTTCAATTCTAAGCTCTGGGTGATTAGTGCTCGTTGACCTTTAACATATGACCTTTACCATGTGACCTTGATTATGGAATCTTAACCACTGTGACCCAGAAAACAGTCAAGATGCCTGAAAATTTGCTGCATTTTTCATTTGTGTAAAAGATAGGACGAGAGGTTAAAAAAAACTTACAACGCTATGTTGTAATTCCTGATAATTTGAGAGGAATTTTTAATTGGCCAAATATTGATGTTACAAGACTACAAAATATTTGGTCAATCTGCAAAACATTCTGAGAATTTGTCTATTCTACAAGTAATTTGTTACAAAAAAAAATCCCAAAGTTATTTTGAAATGTAGGAAATATGAAATGTACAGAAATGTATTATGTAATGATTTTAACACAATCTAAAAGAACCTCTGGTTCTAATTCAGATCACATGCAGACAGCTACCACATGTAACATAAAGACAGCTGAGCAACAACAGAGGAACGTGATACGGCAGCATGTCACGCATATTGGGAGAGATGGGAAAAGATGCATCAAAAAGTATTTCAATACAAAATACTCTGTTTGTAAATGTGTAAAACAAAATACAAAATACAGCCACCAAACAAAGTATCAAAACAAACTAAGCAAAATAAACAGTATTTTATATTTTATAAATACATTTCACATGCTTCTGTTCTATATCAGCCTGTTCCTTTACACGCACACTAGATGATTCAAATTGCCAAGCATAAAAGTTTACTTACTGTAAGACCATGTTCTTAGGAATTAATAAACATATTTGTAATGCATTATAATGGATTCATAAAGCATTATAAAATAGATATAAATATTTCTAAAAAGGCATAACACGTTATAGCCATGTTTATCATGCATTATGAATGCCTTTTGTAGCTCTCATCTATAATGCACTATAGATACCTTTATAATGCAGTTATAAAGCATCCTTAATGCTTATTCCAAGTATTATAATTCACTGTAAAGGTATCTAGTGCATTATAGATGGGAGTCTCGTAAGGCAGTCACAATGAGTAATAAACATGTCTATAATGTGTTATGCCTTTTGATAAATATTTATAACCATGTTTATAATGCGTTGCAATGGGTTGGTGCCCCATCCTGGGTTGTTCCCTGCCTTGCGCCTGTAGCCTCCGGGATAGGCTCCGGATCCCCCACACCTGAATAGGACAAGCGGTTTCAGAAAATGGATGGATGGATGTTTATAATGCTTTATGAATGCATTGTCATATGTTATAAATGTTTATTAATTATTAAAAACATTACCTTAAGCAAAGTGTTAATATTTTTCATTGCTTAAGAAGACTCAATATCAGTGTGAAACCAAACAAAAGATCAAATATTCTGAAGTTTCATCAATATATCTCAACTACTCATTTGAATGTTCAGATAAAGTCAATCGAATGAAAAAGTAATATTAACAAACAGAAAGATTTTGTAATTTAATGGACAAAACTAAATTTTTTGCTCCACAGATGCAGATATCTCAAAACAACAAAATGAAAAATGACAAATACAAGTTAAACCTTTTCACTCAGCAACATCTTACAAACTTTAAACATGAATAGGCCTAAATGGACCTGGTAAGTGATCAACAATTAGCTGTAATGTCCATTCATTAAAATGCATGAGAAAATTAAATTTCCTCCTCGTGTATGCATATATCATGGGGAAAGTATTTCCTGTATTTTCAAAGTACATGTTGAATGTCCATCCCTGGGCACATTTTTATGGCATGAGGGCAGAGCGTAGTTAGGAGGCATAACAAACGGAGTTATGTTAGCGAGAATCCTCCCACTCCTGGCTGATTAATTCACATGTCGTCACAGGTTATACAGCTGGTCTTCTTATAAACCACAGCTCTACAATTAGAAGCCAAGATGGCCGCCAGGCCTGCAGTTGCCCTGTCATTGTGTCGCAGCCCTCAAAGTCATTGTTTGAGCATAAAATAGCCAGAGACCCAAATCCTCCACCTTGAAAAGAGGCTTTAATCCTTGCTAGGACCCTTGTTTTTCCCTCTGTGGGCATTCATGCACGCTCCTGCTACATGACATGAGGCCGCAGGAAATTAATATGAAATGCAAATTGCGCAGACGGCCATTATGCTGCAGGAATCTGGCTGCGCTTAATTACATTTTCAGTTACTGCGTGGAGGGTATTAACGGCCGTGTTTCCTGCATGCTCGCATTCCCAATTATTTAGTATTAACGGCAATGATAACAACAGTAGTTGTACATAGCTGTTGCTGGTCTAATCAGGCCCTGCGATAGCTACTCCTAGCACCAGTCGTGTCAAATATTCACTTGCTCATTTATAAATCATTAGCTGCTGAACTCATTACATCTTAGCACCTTCACAGAGTACAATGCAATTTACCGGCATCATACAATGACTACCTTTATAAAAGCTGAGTAAATGTCTATGGAATAATTACAAATGAGATTGCAAACATTTATTACTTACAAATAAATTCTTTATAAACCTTTTATAGATAATAAAGTTTCACCAAAATATTTTAAAAAAGAGAAAACATGTTTTAGTTACACCTCTATGACTTGTCCTCAACAACCTCCCTCTAAAATTCTTTAATGCATGCATAGCATAAAATATAGCACATAGGTCTCAGACTACAATCATTCTGTTTAATGGCTTCATAGCGGCCTGAAAATAAAGTATTCATGAAGATCGAGGAAGATGATCCAATGAACTTCAATTTAATTGGTGCAAATTAAAGCAATACGTCTCCCGCAGCTGTCCATCTCTTTGCCACATACCCGTCACTGCTGGCCTCTACCTTGATTACAATTATTTTTTAATAGCAAAACTTGTCAGCAGTTCTACCCCCTTGCCCTGATTTATGATTGCCCTCAGTGTTGAAGGTACTGATGTTGCACGCTCCCCTTGCAGAAAACTCATGCTACCTTCTCCCACAATGCAATGCGACTCCCATTGCATGATAGGCACAACACCGCCTCCATTTCTGTCTTTCCCTCCAAAAGCTGGTCCTCACAGAAATACACTAAGAGGCTTTCTGTAGATATTTTTTAAAAGTGCAAATTCAGATGGTTTTTCCTCTTTTCTATTTTTTGCTCGAATAACATCTCCAGGCAATTAGAGAGCAGAATGACATTTCTGACTTTTAATTTGGCACGGAGTGATCTGTCTTTGATGCTGACACCTTATCCAGCCACTAGAGATGCTGAGCTAAGGGCTGCATGTTCCAGTATCATTGTTATTTAGCCGTGGAAAGGGTCACGTTATCTCCGCGCTTCATGCTGACAGCGTTTAGCGACCCGGGAAGAAAGCGGAATTGATCTGAGTCCGTTTTAAAATGGTCCAAATGTTCTTTCCTGGATAGTTTACATTTTTCCCCTTTTGTATCCGTAGACTGAGGATAACATCAATCAACGGCCGGCTCATTTGAGATGTCAGCTTCTTGAAATTTCAGCGGCGTGGGAGTGAAGTGGCACTGAAAAGCCCGATGTGGAAAAAATGACTCGACGGCGATATTCATTATAACCGCATTAAGGTGTTTTCTCTGTCTCTGCGCCGTGTTTTATGACAAAGGTGACTACAGTGGTGGATTAACAATGTTATCCTTTAAGCGGTGAAGCCCAACGGGAAGTGAAGGGATCTTCAGGAATTTCCGCACATCCTTAGTGATCTTTTTTCCAAGCACGACATAATGTGTAAACCAGTCGCTTGATGTTAGCGCTTTCGTGCTGGACACAGTCACTGTCTTAATCACTGAGCTACAATCACAGGGCTTGTTTTACAATTAGCTCTGAGCACTTACTCAAGTCGTTCTCTTTATTTATTTGCATTTTCTTTTTTCCCTCCATGAAATATCAGCAACGGATTCGCTCGGATCCAGCTCACCGAACACTGATAAAGCTCGGCAAACCGACGCACACAATGCGGGAAGCGGAGCGTGTTGTCAAATGGGCCGTGCGTGGGTAATTATGGCTGCCTCGCTCGCTATGGGAACATCGCACGCCAGCTGAATCGGATGGAGCAGCCCGTCCAGCACATCCATGGGGGGGAGGGGGTACCACTCACCTCCTTGCAGATAATGAGTCAGCCCTTCTCGGACGCACTGTTGGGGGGCTTGGGGATTTCTGGCGTATGATGAGAATAAACTCTGTCATGAAGCTTATGATTTTCAGCAGACCTGACTCTCCAGACAAGCGGGGGCCCCTCTGGGAAGGTTCCGGAAAGCTCTTCACACTGGCCGCTGCACCCCAGGACGTGGCTTTACAGCCAGTGATCTTTCCAAACACAATTAAGCACGGAGGGTTTGTGGGCCTCAGCACAAATAGATCCACACTGCATGAAAAAGTACAAAATTTCCAGAAGACAAGATAAAATAATAATTTGGGCTGCTTCCAGAGTCGGCTTCCTAATTGGTGGGTTTGCTTGGTGTCCTCCTGGGTGGCTGCGGTAGGAGGCCTGCCAGTACCACATCAGCTGGCTGCGGCAGGAGGCCTGCCAGTACCGCATCAGCTGGCTGCCTTCTTTAGTCCAAGGGTCTCAGGCATCGGGGTGGGGGGGGGGGGTAGGGACAGAGCACCACTGGTTCCACTCTGCCCCAAATAAACTTGGATATTCTCCATCCATCAGGTGACTGCATGGAGATCTGACCTGTCATAAATTCAGTTGGCGGGGTTGGTGACAGCACTGAAGCCAATCTCCACGAGAGAATAAAAAGCTGGTGATGGAGCAACCCCCCCCCCCCCCTCCACCCACACCCACGTGTTCCGGGCCCCTCTAGATCCCGAGCTCGCCCTTTACCCTCACACCTCGCAGCTCCTCTTTCTCTGGGTCTGCCCCCCCCCCCTCTCCATGGGTAAGCAGGTAATCATGAGCTGTCACAGAAAGGTGACCCATTAATGTGATGGATACGGTGAGAAAAACAAATGGTGTGAATCGTGTGGATTGCTGTCCTTACTGTGTACCTTGGCCTTTTGTTCTGTCATATCAATATCCACACCGGGCCTCATTACACAGGCACTCTGCGGCGTGAGCGGTCCACTGGGGTCACGGCCGACCCCAGCCGGCCCTATGCCTGGCTGTGAGCGAGCTGCTCAACGCGACCCTGCCCTCTCCAGGCTCCCAGGTACACCGGGGAGGAGGTGGGGGGCTGTGAGGGAGGGAGGGATGGGGACTGGGGACAGAGGGGTGGGAGCAGCCAGCAGTGAGCGGGGGACAGTAGGGTCTGTGTCGGTCTCCACCGGGAACAGCCAGCTGCCCGTTCTTGTATATTATTATTACTGTCAGTATTATTATTATTACTGGTAGTAGTGGTAGTATTTAATCTACTGTAGGAATTTCTGGGAAATTTTGCCTAAATGAAACTATTTACCTACAAAATCTTCAGGCATTATTTTAGCCCTGATGTTCTGAAGTGCGGTCCAGCACGCCTTCAATTTCATTTCATTTGATATGTGTTGTGTTACTGTGTGAGGACTTCATGGTGTTAGAGTGAGGGTATGCGGCTGCTTCCGCCACTATTCATCATCGGCATTTCATTGACTCTCTGTACCCGTCTGTGTTTATAGCTTGTTTTCTTATTGTAGGTCACCTCTGACCTGTAAGGCGCATTCTGCAGAAACGTCTACTTAGTCAATATATGTAAATTACTAGTAGGTCTCCCACTGGCGTCACATTCCAGGACAGTGCGAGGGGCATGAGGGGTTCATGAGTCACAGATCTATTTTGGAAAAGGTGTTAGCAAAAAAGTAACGGTGACACTGACCCACCCCCATCACCACCACCCTCCCACCGCACACAGCAGTTGCTTAGTGTGATACAATGTTTCTCAACCCAGTTTACAGGGAGCCCCAGACAGTCCACATTTTTGCTCCCTCCTGGAAGACTGGTCTCTAAACCACTTTTTTGCAGTCTTGGTCTCTGTCAGAATCCACGTTATTTTGACTCGGTCTTGGCTTGGTCTCGGACACAGAGGACTCAATGTTTTATTTCAAGACCAGTAAAGACCACTCGTCATAACGCCGCAATATTTGTCACAATGTCTTAATCTTCATCTGTTTCTTAACCCTTAGAACCGGACAAACGCAAAATGTTTTTTCTCCACGCCCGTTAATCTTGGGCTGCTCACTTTGGATAGGTATAACGCACAGACATGAATCGCATATCTTTGCAATCGAGAGCGCTTACTCGATCCAGTCGTCCGAGTTACAATGCTGTGTGCTACAATATTGCAGACTCCAGTATAATCCTGTGCACATTGAGCCAAGTAGTTTAAACATTTTTCACGAAAAAGCACCCCTAATAATCCATAAAACATCGATATTATTCACATTATATGGGGAACAACGCGCATATTCGCTTCTAAAATTTTGAATGCACCCATCCTGTAATTGGAACATCTCCTACATGTAAACACAATGACGTGCTACAGCGTTAGTTTGTTGTTTGAGACTAAAATGCGGACTAAAACTCTTGCAGACTAAAACTCTCAAATATATTGAAATATATTGCATATTGAAAGTTTAAGAAAAAATGTCCATGGTTCAGATTATACTGTGACACAAATTTTAGGCTATACTGCCTAGCCCCAAGATGGTCCCTGTGCTCCAAATTTTGTAGTGTGTTGTGTTCTGTAGATTCAAACATTAGTCCCTTTCTGACCTTGACATGGTCTAGCCCTCCCTTGCTCTTGGTCTTGTCTTGGACTGCACTGCCTTGGTCTTGATCTCATCTCATTCTCGCCCTGCCTTGGTCTTGATCTTGTATAGGTCTTGCCCTGCCTTGGTCGTGGTCTTATCTCATTCTCGCCCTGCCTTGGTCTTGGTCTTGTATAGGTCTCGCCCTGCCTTGGTCGTGGACTCATCTCATTCTCGCCCTGCCTTGGTCTTCATCTTGTATAGGTCTCGCCCTGCCTTGGTCGTGGTCTTGTCTTGTTCTAGCCCTGCCTTTTTCTTGGTCTTGTCTGAGTCTTGGCCTGCCTTCGTATTGGTCTTCTCTCAGTCTCAAATTACTCTGGTCTTGGTAATGACGTTTCGGTTTAGGTGGTCTTGACTACAATCACTAGCTCCCAACCAATCAACACTGAATACCTGGTACAGGTGCAATGGGAGGGAGCAAAAATGTGAACTTTCTGAGGGTTTCCTAGGACTGGGTAGAGAAACGTAAGTGTCCGAAATTGGACTAGTGTTAAAAGTAGTTCCTGGATTACTTCTACATATCTATGTCACAGCGCTGCTTTGTGTCACATGACCACTAAAAATCTGCTACGGACCTGTCGGATGTGATCATCTGACTTATTGAGGTTTAGTAAATATGCCAGTGTCTATCTGGTTATCCAGCCTAATGACTGTGCGTAGGGGTGCCACTGGAAATTTTGGGCTCCATGAAAGCATATACAGTAATATAGGACCTTCAACCCAAACCAATCCAATAATGTTTCAGATTTTTTAAGGCCCCTGATGTCCTAACTTCCCCCTCCTTGATGGTGCCCTTGACCACATGCTACAGTCACAAAGACCAGACACATGCTCAGCTCTCATCCCATTCTACCTTTTGTTGTGATCCACATTCTTTTATCAGAAGTAAAAATTTAAATACTGCTTTGGTGGTTTGGTTACTGACAGACACTAAGTTTTCCCTTATCAGGTAGAGAATTACACAGTGGCAACTTATACCTTTGGTACTTTGCTACTAAAAGTGTAGCTTTTGAGGGGCCTGAGGTGAACGATATGGAGAGGGAAAAGTTAGCTTTGGAGTCCCCGTCCACTGTCCATGGTGCCTACTCTGAACGGTTGGGTCATTGTTGAAATCCACTGCTCCGTAAAGCAGTTGTTAATCAGCGATTAAGAGATCCTATGGATTATAATCGATTGGCTCTACCTGCTCAATGTAGCCCCAGGCCCCCATAGAAGGGAAAGATGATGGGCTCCAAGATCCCAAAACATGCTGTAAGTCAGCGCAAGCCGTGTTCGCTATAGGCAAGCAATCACAGCCATCACAGGTCAGGAGTTCAGAGAACAAAAAATGATTTCTATAGCATTTATTTATTATGCAATTCATATAGTTCACTGTAGCATCTTTCAAATGTTTCAGCACAGAAGACTAGAGAAATGAACGAACAATTGAACTTTTGGAGTTCACACATCAATATTTTTTGCCACTTTGTAAAATGTGTCTATATGTTCGGACAATCAGTGTTATTGATCCTGTGTACTGATTTTTGAGGTGTCTGAGGAACATGAGCTAGATGGATAGTATTAAATATTTTATTATTTCTATTGGTGCTGGGTAACCCAAAAGCCTGACAAGAACAATCCATGGGAGGTCTTCTCCATTCCACGCATGGTCTGTGTGCCGGTGTGCCTGCTGGCATTTCGCACATCTCGGTGCTCTTTGGTCTGCACCAGTGGTCCAGTGGTCATCTCCAACAAAACTGTGTAGACTCTTAAGGACAGCAGTTACCAGGTGCAGACTGATGTACTATGACAAACTGTAGATGTCCTCGTTACTTCCAGTTTTGATGATAAATAGACAGGCTGTAGGCTCTCCATGCTGCCACGTAAGACTGGAAACAAAACAGATTGAGAGTCCAAAAGTGGCAGATGGAAAGAATGTAACAGCCCCTCCCCCCTGCCCAACTAAAAACTCACAGAATCAAACCATTAGCAATACCTTCCATTTGGCTCTTACCTCACCCAGTCAACAGACACGACAAGCTTATCAATTCATTACTTTGTTTTTGGTTATACAGATGCATGAGAGCTAGGTGTCATCATAGTCACCTGCGGGTCATAACGGAATACTGAAACCATGGAATTCTGGGGCTTGTGGTCTAGTTCAGTAAGACCTGCACAGCCATGAACTCCATGACATGAACTTGCCCCAAACTCTTAACAATTATGCAGATTACTGACAATCCCCAGTTTAGGGCAACAGCAGGTTAAATCTATAGCAAGTAAAAGTTAAAATATGACAGTGGTGAGAAAACAAAACTCCACAGTTTGAAACAAGAGAAAAAAAAATACCTGTGATGACTCAAGGTCAGTCGTCCTCCTAACTGGCATGCTAACAACAAACTGGCCTGAAAGTGGTTTGTGTGTGTGTCTGTATTTGTGCGAGTCTGTGTGTGTCTGTGTGTGTGTGTGTGTTTGTTTGTATGTATGTGTGTGTGTCTGTGTGTGTGTAGTGCTATCTTCTGTCACAGTGTCTGTGGGTCATCACGCCATCTGTAGGTCATCGATCTCTCTCCCGGACAGTCTTCATCTGAAATAGGCAATATACCATCAGAATATGCACCACACATCTAAATCACTGCTGTTTTTTGATTCAAACAGATCCTGCAGGGATGTTCTTTGGTATGGTCTCTACCAAATTTTACTACTCAAAAATGTTTTCCTTATTAACTTGAAGAAGCACTGGATACTTCTCATGAATATCTCAAATTATCCCTCCGGATATTGCTGGAAAAATAAACAGCATACATTAGACATTTAAACCAACTTACTGGAGCAACATCTGAGAGTAGAGATACATTAATGTCAGTAAAGTTCAGTAGAAAAATCAAACCTGGAGTAGCAATAAAATAGCACTTCATCAAGACCTCACTGAGATCTATTTTTTAGATTCAGCCAAGCCTGCAGTGAGTTAATAACAATGAGAAGAGTCTGATAAAAGAAAATCAAAATTGTAGGTCTCATTTTGTGTTATACAAACCTTGATTTTATTGATGGAACCAGTGATGGGACAACAGGTTTGGCAGCATTCCTGGGCATTTCTATGCTCTCTTTCCTGGACCATCAGACCCCCAGCAGTTCTTGTCAGGTATGTTGCAGAGATGGCAGTTATGGCTCCCTGTATCCCTAATGACCTTATTAGTGCCCCA
Organism: Mormyrus proboscirostris; assembly: GCA_026779585.1. Classification (NCBI taxonomy): domain Eukaryota; kingdom Metazoa; phylum Chordata; class Actinopteri; order Osteoglossiformes; family Mormyridae; genus Mormyrus; species Mormyrus proboscirostris. Next base: position 2,405,801 of record JAODKF010000046.1, on the reverse strand, counting down.
CCCCTGCCCCCCAATTTTCACAACAGTGATTGCATGATGACATCATGCACTTACGTGTCCTGTCATATAATTGGTCAACATGCTCGTTAAAGAATGAATAATGGGGATAGGACGGGGAGAGTGCATATACCGTAAAATAGTGCATGCTTGGAATTTTGATGTGTGAGATCAAACAGCAAGACCATGCATGTATGTACATAGGTACGTATGTATTTGTTTATGTATTTATGTTTACATATGTATGTATAGGTTTTTCATTTTTGGTCCAAACACCCTGGAGTCTAATGGCAGCGATGAAGATGATGACAGCTTCTATAGCCAGGCCTAAGCCCCCCCTCCCATTGACCACCCCCCCCCCACTGTAATGTACCTGTGTGAAGGACACTGCGGCCGGCAGCCCGTCTGGTGCAGGCTATCACAGACACAATCCCGCGGCACTTTAATAACTCTGAAAGCGGTCGGTCAGCGCCCGCGCTTTAATAACAGCCGCTGTCAGCCCCTTCGCTTCGCTGCCACCGCCGCCACGCCGCAAAATTGTCTCGTTGGAATTCTTTATGGTGCCGGGGTGGCGGGAATGCTGGAGATGGCGGTGGAATACAGCCGTACGTGACCCATTCGCACTCCGGATGGCTCTCTGTGAGCACGCTTTTATCGCAGGGTCAAAATACACTGGAGAAGGGGAATAAAAGACATTTACTCACATTTACTCTCAGCACGATGTGGTGATAAGCTCCTAAAAGTAGGGCGGGGGGGGGGGCTGGATTCCGGAAGAATCCTCAGCGTCCGGAGCTCTCTGACGCAGCTGAGCCGCGCCTCCGCACCTGTGTCATCTTCCTCACGCCGAGCTGCTTCCTGTGTCCTACGCCGAGGTTGGGCAGGACAGGCCAAACACGGAGATAGGGGGCGGCTTTGAGGCTGGTCACAACCCAAGCTGACTTTGCCGTGACCTGCACGGACGTGGCAGTCTGCATTTCTGCCTAACACAGATGGGAAGAGCGCACAAAAAACAATTGCGAAAAAAGCGGACCCTCATAGGCAGGCGGTCAGGACGCTCCAGGTCATCAGTGCACCATGGTTCTGCTGATTAGCATAATCGGGCTTATTAGTTATTCATATGGTGCAGTGCAGCTTGGGGGGGGCGGGTCTGTGCTCCAGCTAATAATGGCGTTAAATATTAAAGCAGAGCGTGCATGCGGATTCACACGCTTGCATCCTGGCTGCGGACTCAGGCCTCCCCACATCCGCCTGCAAGGCTTCAAACAGTCTCTGCTCTTCATGGGGGGGGGGGGCTGTGACCTCATATCCTCCTGTTGTTTTCACCAAATCGCTGCCCGTCCAATAAAACCCACTCTCATGTCCAGCTAGCCAGCTCCGTACTCTTCTGATCCGCTTTTCCTTCTCTCGATTTCCCTATTTTGGCTGAGGCGGGAATTGTCAAATTTGAATATTAGACAGATTATCAGTCACTCTGTCTATTATTCCTCATGAAATCACCCTCCGATGCTGTCACAAAGGGCCTCCTGAGAATGATTATTGGTCTTCATCCACATTTCTGGCTCCTGGTTAAGGACAGGATAAACACAGCGTTTGGGAGGCGAGGGCC
>JAODKF010000046.1:2365344-2380706 GCA_026779585.1 Mormyrus proboscirostris | reverse complement strand
CCCCGCACTGCCTTCTTATCCCAAACATCCAGACCCCCGCACTGCCTGCTAATCCCAAACATCCAGGCCCCCGCACTGCCTACTAATCCCAAACATCCAATACAGTCCTCTACTCTGCCCATTTTAATGAAGAAACTAGAAAAATGAGAGACGAAATGGACCCATGCCCCATCCCTCCCACCCGGTGCCCCGAGCTGGGATCGTGTAAAACAGCTCTGTTTGCCACACCTACTAAAGACATGCGTAACATTATGTTATTGCTATTAAGGATATTTATGTGGCATTGTGTCCCTGATAGGTGTAAAAAACATCTGTGTAGATTGGGTGGCGGTGTGGGGCTCCAGCAGGGCGGCCCGGCTCGACAGTGCGGAAGGTGAGACTCCACCGAGTGATACGGAATTCAAAGGGTCGGCTTTTCATCTCTGATCTGTTGCATAAACAAACAGTGCTGCAGGGCTGGAGGCAACTTCTTAAACAACTGAAGGCTGTAACCCGCCCTAGCCAGCCACTCCAGCCCCCCCTTCCCTAATCAGAGTGCAGCCGCATACACGCTTTTGTAAATAAAGCAGGGCGTAAATCTCCTCGTCGCACAGGCAAGGCAGATGAGCCTCTTTTGGCAGTTAAAACAATGGAAATTTTTCACCGTTTTGCAAAGAAATAACGAGACACTGAAACGGCCTTAATGATCCTTCCAGATAGACTTCAGAGGCTCTCGTGCGATTTGGGGTTAGATGCGGGGATTAAGCAGGGCAGCCAGCCGCCCCGGTGCCGGCGTGGCGGAGCTGGAACGAAGAGGGCGGGTGCGACACGGGCACCAAGTGACAGGCGGACGGCACACCGCGCTTATCGCAGCTTATGGGGAAAAAGCGGGCAATGTCATCGTCACCACAGAGTGGCCTGAAGGGCATGCCCTTCAGTGTCAAACCCCGCTTCGGAACCCGGGCCGTAGGACCTGCCAAACAAATTGGAGAGGACTGAGACAAAATTAGGGTTCTGCGGCCGAGGACCCCAGCCTCCCCACGCAGTGCCAGCGTGTCACGGACACGGCGACTTTACTCGATAATTTCTTCTCGCTCTGATTTAATTTGTTTTAGGTTTCTTCTCCGTCTTCCTTGTGTACCTCCATCCCTGCCCATGAAAATGGGGTTTATATTGATGAGCAGGGCCTAGTATTGATTTCCCATCATTCCTTGTGTGGACATTTTCTGGTCTATTATACTACAGTTGCAGCATATTCCCGCAGCAGCTGTAAAGTGGAAATATGGACAACCTGACCTTGGCAATATGGAGATAATGAAATATCCTTAATGACCCTTCCTGAAAGATTTTACAGGCTCGGCTATAGACTGCCTACCCATGTACAATAATAGTTAGCGGTGGTCGACTAAATCCATAGCTGGCCATACGCTTCTGACTGGGTAGTTAACCCTTGCATTCAGCCAAATCAATGTTACTGTTAGGAACATGGGGGTACATCAGAGGCCCTTACTGGTACAGCAGAGGTCCATGGACTGCACCATGATCACGGGGGTGTTAATTCTGGGGGAGGAACATGGGGGTACATGTGAGCTCCTTAAGGGTACAGCAGAATCATGTATATGTTAATTCCTGCTCATCAGTAGTGAAAACTCAATTTTCAATGCTTAAGTAAATACTTAAGTAAAAGTACAGATACCACAGTGTTACTCAAGTAAAGGTCAGCCAGTAAAATTATTATTTACACAAGTAAAAATGATAAACACCTGGTATTAAAAACATTTAAGTAAAAACTATTACATTGATATTGCAAACACCATTCTCTCCTTGTAGATTCACCCAAGACAGGTTTGAGTATAGCACTGTAAGCACTGTAAGCACTGTAAGTTACAGTGCAGCAAAATAAGGAAACCGAGTTACATATTTATCTTTTATTCAGAAAAAAACAGTTAAATCTGTCAAGCTTGCTGGTGCAGATTTGCGGAAGGACTTTTTAATGTATTGGGCCAGGCAATTAATTATAAACATTATTATTATTATTATTATTATTATTATTATTATTATTATTATGAGAAATATATTCCTCAAGAATTGCGAGAGAAAATTACAAGCTCGATTGTGAGTGAAAAAAAATCATGAATTTTACCCTGAGTCATACAGCCTGGCTCAGGTGCTGTGCATGCAGAAGTTTTTTTTTCTTTCTTTTTTCTTGTTTTTTTTTTTTATTTTAAATTGGGTGAGTAACGATGGTTGTGCAGAATGTATAGGAGTGAAAAGTCAATATTTGGCTCAGAAATATAGCAAAGTGAATGTAAAAGTTGCAACAATTTAAAATACTCAAGTGAAGTTCTAATCATGAGAAAAAAACGTAAGTACAGTAACAAAGTATTTGTTGGATACTTCATTATTTCATTACTTGGAGGCTGAACTGCAGATTCCCTTCTTGTAGAGCTGTACTGTGCTACATCAGCTGAAATGCATGCATTTTACCACCGTTTTATCAACTGGTACGTGTGGAGATTAGCTTAATGACCTGTCCTGCTCCTTTAAGAGGTGCTCAAGATCATTGCTCAACATTAAATAAAAAATGGACATTGTGTCACATACCGTCCCTGATAATTTCCCTGCTTTCCAAGTTCACTTCAGGGAACTCAGTCTGAATACACACGTATCTAGACTCTATCACTTTTAATTCAGCCCTGCCAGGCCTCACGTTCGCCATGTGTTAATTACTGTCTCCTCCCAGAGCCCAAACTAGGTGCGTATGGGGGGTGGGAGGGCGGGACGGGTGATGGAAATAAAAACTGATTGGCCCGCAGAGTTCCCGCCCCCCTGTCACTCACTGATTCAAAACAAATCACTGGTCAGATTTAGATGGACGTGTGCATCTACATCACTCACATTATTACGATTATGATTTCTCTGAAGGACTGGCACCCCCCCCCTCGCCCCCCAGTGTCTTCCCAGCTGCCTCCCCTCTACTTCCTGGCACGGGCTCCATGCTGACTGTGGTTCCACATCAGATAAGTGGACGGATGGATGGATTATGAAGATGTATCGATCGGTAATAAGTACGCTAATTAATTAATGAGCAGATTATTAAAAGCTCCCATCTATGACAGGCTGACATAATGGTGACTTCCTGAGCAGAGCAGATGGCCGTCGGCATGTGGAGCCCAGCAGACTCATAACATTAGTTTGGGTCGTGGTTTAAAGGCCTGTGTCCTTGGACACAAACCCTTTTGCATTCAGATTTGGCTTTTCTGGTTAAAAAACGCAGCAACTCAGAAACAGGGGTTTACATTTGACTGGCCAAAATAGGGGCTGGATCCAGCCGCAGAGTTTACATCACAGACGTCGCGGTGTGCTAAAGACGCGCCACACAGCTAGCGGCGTGCTGCCGTCACGGTTACATGGCGCACATCTGGCCTTTCATTCTGGGGATATGACAGCTTTGCACTTGGGGGGGGGGGCTTCAGCTGAGAGACCCTTGCTGCACACCAACAGGTTCTCTCTACCAGGTGATCACGTTTATCAATAAGATTTATTTTTGCTGCTTCTATTTTGCAGTACTGGTGCATGAGAACAAAGGGAGGATTAAGCAGGAGTGACAGAGCAGTGGTGATGTTTGCCCCCCCTCAAAACCACGCATTTGTGTGGGGCCCCAAGGTTTGGGGGCCCCCTATTGGCCACAAACAATCGCTACACTACAGAGATGCTGAAGTTTTACTAATCAGCTTGCTAGCTGTGATCATTTGATGCTGCTTGCTGGCTATTTATTTTCTTTTTGAAACATCTGTGCGGGAAAGGGGGTCGCAAAGTGACTTCTTGAGTGTAGCCCCTGGGGAAGAAAGGACATTCACAGATTGTTTCGGACTCTCAGATTAGAGTAACTGTTCAGTTGAGGCCCCTTGAACCCAGTCAATGGGTCTCTCTTCAAAATGCCCGACTGAGGCCAAGGAGCAGAGACCTGCAGCTAGTCCTGGCTGTACAGTCATTAGCAGAGGCCGCAGGGGACATCAGCGTTTCCTGTTGGGGGCGACACTGAGTAAATAGTGTGCTGCTGGCTTTTCCCCCCCGCCAGATTATACGATAAGACCAGTAACACCACAGCGTGTTACGCCTCTGAATTAGCGGCTTACTTTAAAAGGAGCCTGCGGATGCTAACGTGTGTTCAGAGGAGCTCAACAGCTCAATCAGGCCAAAATAATGGGGCACAATTTCACTCAGAGAGCGAGGCGTGTGATGGATGTTCGCTGTGTCCGTGCCACCACACTTCATATACATTTAAATTGTATGTGTGCTTTTTGCATCATGTGTATTTTCGATAGCATTTTAGCTTGCTGGAATGGGCTGTAGTGAGTCTCTGGACTGAGAACTGCCCATCATTGGGATACCTCACATTTCCAACATAAAAATTTGCCTGCATATACAGGAAACGTGGGAAAGTCACGTAAGTGATGGTGTTTGCTAAATAAAATGACAATAAGCAGTTTCTCAAAGTGCTGTTTAGGAAAAGCTTCCTTATTTTAATATGTGGCTCAGATGTTTCATTTATTAGTAATAGAAATAAGTGAAGGGAATTTTAATTCTGTTAGAATGGTAGCCATTAAATTTAGGTAGCTGGAGCAAAACAATTAGATCATCCAACACTTGCCACACTATTGGCTTAAACACTGAAGAATTGCTCTCTGGAGAATGTAGTTCATGTAGTCTTGTACTATCTGTCTTGAAAGGTTTCTGGACTAAGATTCTACACCTGTGTGCAGTTGCCCTACCCCCACCCGCCTCATGTCTTAGATTATAACCAAACAATCCTCAATCATTTGTGCCATGTTTGCATGCACTATAAGGACAAAGTATTGGGATGTGCCTCTTAATCATTGAATTCAGATGTTTAATTCAGACTCACTGCCACAGGTGTATAAAATGAAGCCCCTAGCCATGCAGTCAGGTTTACAAACATTTGTGAAAGAACGGGTCATTCTAACGAGCTCAGTGAATTCAAGCGTGGTACTGTGATAGGATGCCACCTTTGCAATGAGTCACTCCATTAAACTTCTTCCCTGCTAGATATTCCTTGGTAAAATATAAGTGGTATTATTGCAAAGTGAAAGCGTTTAGGAACAACGGAAATTCAGCCATGAAGTGACAGACCATGTAAAGTAAGCGGGGGGATCGCCAAGTGTTGAGGCTCATAGTGTGTAAAAGTCACCAATACTCCCTTGACTCAATAACTGCAGAGTTCCAATCTTCCTCTGACATTAACTGCAGCACAAAAACTGTGCACTGGGAGCTTCATGGAATGGGCTTCCATGGCTGAGCAGCTGCATGCAAACCTCACATCACCAAGCACAATGCCAAGTGTGATGATGTGGTGTAAAGCACGTCACCACTGGACTCTGGAGCAGTGGAAACGTGTTCCGTGGAGTGACAAATCACTTTTATCTGCTTGACTGCATTGTGCCAAATGTAAAGTTTGCTGGAGGAGGGATAATGTTGTGGGGGTGTTTTTTAGGGGATGGGCTTGTTCCCCTTAGTTCCAGTGAAGGAAACTCTTAATGCTTCAGCATGCCAAGATGTTGTGGACAATTCTATGCTTCCAACTGTTTGGGGAAGGTGCTTTTCTGTTCCAGCATGACTGTGCCCCAGTGCACAAAGCAAGGTCTATAAAGACATAGTTGGGTGAGTTTGGTGTGGAAGAACTTATCTGGCCCACACAAAGCCTTGACCTCAACCCCATCAAACACTCTTGCAATGAACTAGAATGGTGACTGTAAGTTGCACACCCAACATCAGTGCATTACCTCACAAATGCTCTTCTGGATGAAGAGGCAACGAGTCCTATAGTGTCCACACTCCAAAATCTTGTGGACAGCCTTCCCAGAAGAGTGGCAGCTGCAAAGGGGGGCATTAACTCCATATTGATGCCTGTGGATCTAGAATATTCCTGTAGGTGCAATGGCCAGGTGTCCCAATACTTTTGTCCATATTGTGTATTTTAAAGATATTTGTGCTGCAATTGTTTCTGAATTATACCTCTTGGTTAAAATCTGAAACACAGGAGTGGCTAACTTCACGCAGGAAAACTCTGCCTGTTCGTGACATTTTTGATTTGGTGCCTGGAGCTAAGGAGATGACCTTTGTTGACCTCTGGCCAGAAATCAGGATAAAGGAAACAAACTGCTTTTTGAAGTTCAGATCCTGTAACTCAATTATGCATCAGTTCTCCACAGCTAAAACAAATCTGAAAGCTTATGTAGTAATAGGCCTGAATTTCTGAGGTATGTACAGAAGATGGGTTATGGTCCAGATGTCCATGTTGGTGTAGAAGGATCTGCTGCCTTCCCCATGTCATGCAGAATTGAAGCGGTAGGGAAGATTAGAAATGTCTCCCCCAGTGAAGCGTTTCAATATAGCCCTTAGTCCTGGGGATGAGGCCAAGCAGCTTCAACATGCGTGACGGAGGCTCCATTACGACATCGATTAAGCTTGGTTATTCTTGATTAGAACCGTAAGGTCTGGTCAGTGTGGGATAGAGAAGGGAAACGTGGGACTTGGGGGTGGGATAGCAGAATGGGGGCTTTATTGGGGTGTACAGAAGGGTTTAACAAAATGGTTAGGAGGAAAACAAGGTGGACCTTGGGAGGGATCTGGCTGAGGCAAAAAAGACAACAGAGACCAGAAGCATTATATGATCGATGTGTGGCTTCTTTGGTTATTCCATTGTGCTTCTGATTGCAGAGTCATTGGTTCAAATCCCAAGGTCAATGATGTCACCGTCGTGTCCCTGAGTAAGGATCTGAACCCCCTGCCCTCATTGTTCCAGAGACTGTCTAACTCTACTTCTTGAAAATGAACCAATGTGGAAAAGTGTCTCCTAAATAAAAGCTAGTGAGGCACAGGGCAGGGGAATGAATGCACTTGTCACCTGACTTTACAAAATAATTTTGGGCTGCAGATGCTCCGAATTGCTTGATAGACGCACGGTGCTTCAGAGATGGAGAGGGTGGCTCAGGGGGCCTGGAGTAGCTGCCGTGGTCTGAGGCAGTGGATGAAAGTCAGCCCCCTGGATGGGTGACATTTTGCGTAGTCACTTTGGGGAAGCTCCCTGTCACGCAGCGATCCAGCCAGCCATATGTCAAATCAATAAGGCTCTTGACTTTTTTTCTGGGTTCACGAACAAGGGATGTTTTTATACTGTAGAAAGGAATGCGTTTGCTCTGCGAGTTACGGGCAATCAAATGCCGAACGCAAAATGGCCATCCCGAAAGCGCCCTCTTGCTTTTCTGCTGCATCTGACGTTCCGTTGAGTCGTTCTCAACAGCTTGTCAGCTAACGAGCCCCCCAAGCCCCTCCCCCCACAGCTCCAGATCTACAAAGACATCTTAGCCTTAGCCTGAGACGTGTTGGAAATAAGAAATGCTCTATTATTGGAGACATTGGCTGTTTTTGGAGGCTATAAGTATCTTTTAAAGCCACAGAGTCATTATCCGAGCTCAGATAGATAGACCCCTGGACGTGAGCAGAACCTCAAGAACCTTAAGAATCTAAAATCAAACTTTTCTCATTACCTGGCTAGGCACACAAACTTTCAAAATTCCAGCATTTGGACCATTACAGAAAAAAAGCAAATTCCTAGTATTAAAGAGATCACATATTCCAGGGTGGCATATTTCAAATGTATCTCAGATTAATGATATATCACTGTAAGGGATCTACAAAAACCATTAGTAAGTCTGACACTTTGACGTCAGATTTTTAAAAATTCCCAAGTAATCTTTTTGATTTATGAAAGTGTGTCCAGGTCCATCGAGAGTGATTCCAGATTTATCACACCCTGGTTAGAATTATTAATGATTTTCAATTTGTAAATCTGATGTTGCAGGGTCTGTGAGAGCCCCACACGCATAAGCAGCGACTGACACCGGCCTCAGCAGTGTGTTCCGGAAGCCGCGATTACTTTATCAAAATATCGCTGCCTTTTGATTTACATTTCACTTATTTTTTCTCTCTCGTTCTTGCTCTTCCTGCCTCCTCCTCCCTCTCTCTCTCTCTCTCTTTCGCTCACTATTCCTCCTCTGTCCTGTCGTTTTTTTTTTTTCTTCCCTCAGACGGTGGCGTGCTGGCAGAATTCAAAACCGGAAAAACAGCCCATTTAGTTTCCCGGTTCACCTTGGCTCGTAAATATTTATGGTGTTCCTTCTGTTCAGCAGGTGACTTTAGTAAAGTTCCTTCTTATTCCTTACCGCTTGCTGCAGGTGGGGTTGCCGCAGATGACATCGGGAAGAGTGTACCCCCCAAACCCAAGTGGCTCTCCCTGAAACTTGTGGGTTGGGGCTCCCCCGGGGGGAGGGGGGGACACACCATGGGATGGCATCAACACCTCCATCCTAGCCTCTGTCCTGAAAATGCCACCTGATTCTTGCACCTGACATTTCCTCATCGCCCTGACATTCCCATTCTGCTTCCGGGGTGCTGTTTCCCCCAGTTCCTGCCTGCATGAGTATTACTCAGGCCCCTCCCCAAATCACTGGCCCTCGAATCACTGGCCCCCAAATCATTGCCTCCCACATCACTGGCCCTGGATTCAGACCGCTGAATGGAAAATTGCACCCCTGACTAGCTGTAGTTCGATTGGCACGGAGCCCCTGAATTCCAGTGCACCCATGCTTTATGACACCAGCTTCCTTGAACAATAATAAAAATTAAAATGCAATCATTTATTGAAGCTCTGTCAAGAACACCTGCATGTGCACCAGTGGAATCTGTCATGAGACTTGAACCTCAGATCGCTAGGGTACCGTGAGCGCTATGCTACGTGCTGGCGTCAGAATCGCTAGGGTACCGTGAGCGCTATGCTACGTGCTGGCGTCAGAATCACATGCAAAGAGGCCTGATGCTGGGACGTCAGCTGGCGTGCTGCAGTGACACACACGTCGCATTAAGCAGCATGTCTGGTTCCGAGGCTGGCTGGGCTCTGACGTCCACGACATGCCCAGTCCTGCCAGCCGTCCCTGACTTCCCCAGGATGAGTCAGCAATGTTCCGGGCCGTGCCCGGGGACCTTCAGGTGGCATTTTGCGATGTCCTGCTGAAGACGAGGACCAAGCTGACACCGTGTTATTTTCTAAACCTTGCCCTGTTTTGACACCTCATCCCAGACAGTGAGCTACCCTCCCACCCCCCCTGCCCACACAGACACACACACACAGACACACAAAGAGGTTTCACAAGTGGATCAAGGCCGAAGGCAGCACTTACACTCTCCCATTGGCACAGAAGAAGCAGACTGGCATTTCCAAACCCCACCTTCTCCACAAACACAATAAATAATCAAATATTACTTGCCTCTCCGCCCCACCCAAAGTAGCATACATCTTTTATGTTAATATATTATGGATTTGATTGGAATAAAGCTTTATTCGTTTATGCGCTTTTGGCCTGAAAATTTAAGCCCAAGTATTTGTCATTCTTTAGTGTTCTTCACGGCTCCGGAGTGAGGGACTGGGGTTGTGGGGAATCTTTGGCATAGTTGATCCGCCCCCCCCCCCAAAGATATACACCCCTTCTTCCTCTCTCCATGATTCATGAGGGCTCACTCTGAACATAAATATCTTACTAATACTGTCTCTTTACTTATTCAAAGGGGGCCTCATCGTCAGCAGTGCACCCCCACCCCCGTTCAGAAAGACAGAAACAAACGTGAAGAGAAAAAAACACCAAAAGGAGAAAAGGATGCTGGCTTTTCTGCTTATTATTATTATTTTACATGCAAAAAGTACCTGTTCCTCCCACAAGCAGACCTGCACATCCGTATAAAGAACCCCCACGCCCATTCCTGTGGAGTTCTGTGGAGTTCTGTGGAAAGCGCCTGGCTTTAGGTCCAAACACTCCAGATTCTCAGGAGCCCTGCTAACTTTTTAAATATCTAATGGCCAGAAAGATTAACTATGCTTTACCTGAAGCTATTTACCGATGCAGGAGTCGAAACTTGTGCGTGAAGGTTTCAGGTCAGGATTAAGGCTTCCTGGAGCTAATTGCTACGTTCAGCTCTACTTTGGATCCATTCACGGCTCGATTATTCTGGCATCCCGGTTAGGGCATTCCCGATTAGTAGGGCAAACAGAATCTTGGCTGGAGAGGAACAGGTCTATTTACGGGACTTTCCCTTTGCAGGATTGAGGAGGAGTTGGGGACAGAGTAACACAATGGAGTCGAGGAGCTGGGTTCACTGGAAAAGCATTAAACAACCGGAGCTCAGGAGCCAGGCGGAAGCAGCCAAATCGATGCAGTGGGAAGGGCCTGCGATCCATGGGACTGATGTCCAGTTGCCTTCCAGTTTACTGTGAGTGAAAATAAACACAACATGGCAATATGTATTCATTGTTGACAATGAGGGCCAGGTGGAACAAATCAATATGCAGAAAGCAGGTCACCTGACCCTCCTGTGATGAATGCTGGCCACACCCGCCACCCCCTCCCCTCCCTCACTTGCCTGCACTGATCCAATAATGAGCACAATGTGCCTGAGGAGACCATAAGCCCAGCAAGTGTGGGTCAGCTGGCAGCACTGCGTAAGCAGGTAATCAGCCTAGACCAGATTAGTGGATTGCCGATCGATCTGACAGACAAAGCAATGTGAAAACAATTCCAGATTTAATGCTGCATAGAGCAAACGATTACAGGGATGATCACTTTGGGCGATGTCACACTCGAGCTAAAGCAGAAACCTGGAAAAATGAGCGTATAATTAATGACATCAGCAAAACTAATCAACAGTCATTTGAGCTCAGTCAATTAGTCCTCAAATCATTCTGTGTTTCATATGCTTGGGATTATTCATAAAATGCAGCAATGTTCTTGAGTTGAAAAACATATAATAAAACGTTTTAATAGACGCAGGTTTCTGGTGAGGTCCGGCTACTCGCCTTTGTGTTGTATCCTTTTGCCGAATTAAAACGCAGAAATGCGTCCAGTGCGGGTTCAGGCTGTCACATCACTAACAGAGCAGAATGACATTTACAGTCCTATGGACTGAGCAGCTTGGGTTCAGCAGTAGAGGGACAGACAGCTTACAGAACGTCGGTGGGGAACGTGGGAGTACCACTTGTAGACCTCACTGTCTGCACAGAGACAGCGGTAAATGGACTTCTCCATTTAATTGCTTGATTTTTTACCCTGCCCCCCCCCCCCCTCACGTCGCCCCCTTGCAGCAATTTACCAGCCCGTGTATAGGCGAGAGACGTGGCTGTTTATTGCGGTTCTTTTGTTGGTGCTGAGCCCAGGGGAGATACTGCGTCCTTGTGGAGGTAATTAACAGAGATGGAAGGGTGCCGGCAATTACTGTAAAAATTAGCACCCAAAGAGCCCCTGGCTCCTTGTTACAACCCGATAACCCCCCTCCCTTCTTGTGTATTCATTCATTTTATTTTATCTTATTCTGAGAGGTTGGTGCACACGTTAAAACAAATTACTCATTACTGAATCATATTGTCCTGCTTTGGGAGCTCAATCCTTCATGAGTTTAACCTTAAATAAACCCCTGGAGGCACCATCTGTCTGTCTAATTAGGCATCCAAAGTATATGTAGAAGTAAATGTCTAATTAGGCACGTGAAGCATCCAAAATAAACCTGCGTTCGCCAAGAGCTGAAGTTTGGTGCGTACGCCTGTGGAGCAGTGCATTCTGGGACTTAAAATAAATGCATTTTTGGAGGAACGTTCTGTTTTTGAGACAGGTTTGGGGATTCTGTCTTGTGCATCTGCCTTTACTTAATGGTTACGGGACTTAAATTCTTCTCGAATCTCCAGCAGATTACACCCACCGGCCCCCCCCCCCCCCCGCTTTTCACAGCCGTAACAAAACTTGGCAGATTCCACCCGGTATGGTGGAGGAGGAAATTTATACGCCACAAACGCCCGCTAAATGCTCAGAAGCGTGTGGCTGAAGTTTACGCACCCGTTCATGCGCGTGCATGCATGCGAAGGAGACAGGAAGAGAGAGGGCGAACCTTCCACATTCATGTGGAATCCCTCGGAAATTATATTTTGTATTCCTAATTACAGCAAAAAATATTCAACGCCTGTCAGGCCTCTGTGCTCTTTGCAGGGAACGGAATTAAATATTAATCCCTGCTTTAAAGAAGACGCCTTCAAAGGCAGCTGCTGGTGCAGTTTTCTTATTTACGTGTGCAGAGCAAACGGCATGTGCGGGCAGCCCTCGCCAAGCTGCAGCGATACTGCTAATCAATAGCCAGTCTGCTGGTGCAGGGAACAGGGAAGCCATGCAGCTGGTAAAGAGCTGTTTGCAGTGAGGGGGGGGCAGCCTGGAAAAGCAGTTGGCTTTGTAAGCATTTTGAGATCTGACTGCCAGTGAAAACAGGGCTCTCTCTTGCGGGGAAAGCGACCGACTCTTTGCTGCTTTTTGCTTACATGACGAATGTGGCAGCGGCTGTTTGTCGGCCGGCTGCGGCACGAGCCTCGCGGCAAACTGAGGGCCCAATTCTGTGCCACAGGAAACGGGCATTCTGCCTCGGAAATCCTGCAGGCTGAAAGAGGAGCTGGGCCCCACGCTTTGGTAATGTGCTCCGTGAAATTAAATATTTATGACGGTCATTTGTAATTCGTGGAGACTGTCCATACACAAGGGCAGCTGTAACATTTAGGTGCATAAATAAATCCATTACAGCCACACCCCTGCTCTATAGAGCGTGTCATGCTACCGCTCAAGCTAATGCCACAGGTCGCCAGCAGGGGGTGTGCGGCCCTGCCCAAAGTCCCCCTGCCCGGTGCTGTTGCATTCTGGGGGGCAGGGAGGGTGTATTCCCCAGCCTCATTTCCCAGGCCAGTTCTTCTCTCTCCCTCTTGCCTGGGGACTGAAGTTCATTAACCTTCCAGAACATTCTCTGTGCTCCATTAATGAGGTCCCGGTAATGTGTGTGACAGGGCGGGTTCATATTTCTTCTCTCTTTGGCAACATGTAGAGGTGGCCAGAGAAATGTGCGTAGAAACGGCCTCTCTGATAAAATCCGGCACCTTCCATCGCAATCACACGTCCAGGGGGGAGGAGAGAGCCTACAAAGGCAGGACTGCCTGCTCACTCCGGGGCGGTGTGGGGTCCTCGGGAGCATCGGCCACACGGCTCGTGTTTGTGGACGACTCTGTAATGCGGCAAGATCGGCACTCGTGTGAAACCCAGCCTCACCCGCTTCTCATTCCGAGACATACGAGTTATTTTCTGGAAGGGAAATCGATACTTGGGGGGAAGGCACCGGCAAATGGGGATGTTTGTGTGTGTGTGTGTGTGTGTGTATGTGTGTGTATGTGTGTGTGTGTGGGGGGGGGGGTGTGCGCAGCAAATAGGGAAGTGGGTGGGGGGGAGCGGAAAGCTGCTAACGGCCAGCGGGATAATTCGCAGGCCGCACCGAGTAGCGTTGGTCGGCCTCTGTCTCAGTCCCCAGCTCCCAGCAAGCTGGGGGGGGACAGCACTTATACAACCGAACACCAGTGAGAGACAACTGTAGGGGAGGCACCCCCCACCACAATCCACAACCTGCCCCCCCACCCCTGACCCAGTAGCTGATGCTGCCGTCTGGCTTTGTGACAGCAAAGGGGACACAAGGTGACTTTGCAATGCAGCGTGGTGGCAGCACCACAAGGCCAACGAACAGGGCTGACACGGGCCGCGGCATTCTTCCCAGTATGAACTGGGAGGTTATAATGGGCAGAGTGTTCTTCCCAGTATGAACTGGGAGGTTATAATGGGCACAGTGTTCTTCCCGATATGAGCTGGGAGGTTATAATGGGCACAGTGCTTTTCCCAATGAACTTGGAGGTTATAATGGGCACAGTGTTCTTCCCAGTAGGAACTAGGAGGTTATAATGGGCACAGTGTTCTTCCCGATATGAACTGGAAGGTTATGATGTGTACAGTATATTTCCCAGTATGGACTGGGAGGTTATAATGGGCACAGTGGTTTTCCCAGTATGAACTGGGAGGCTGGGAGGTTTTCATGGGCATAATGTTCTCCTCAGTATAAACTGGGAGGTTATAATGGTCACGGCGTTCTCCCCAGTATAAACTAGGAGGTTATAACGGGCATTGTGATCTTTTGTGTGACATATGTTCTTGTTTACAGCATGGAGGTGAAGATCTAGTTACTTGTGTTGAAGTTGGCCGGGGGGGGGGGCGCCTGAGCACTTGATTACGCCCTGCAGTGCTTCTCATGTTCTCTATTTGCATGGCGGCAGCCTTCCTCCGCAGTGGGACCCTACTGAGAGGAGCGTCCACCGGGAGTCGCAGCCAGTGACTCAGACTCTCCGGTTGCCCCTGTGCTCTCTCGCCCCAGACCTTTGTCCTGGGATCTGGCTCAGTGCCTCTTCCTTTCCCTGCAGCTCCAGAAGAAGCAATGATTCATAAATCTTTCATTTTTGCATGTCCCTGGAATTAGGAACGGCATGCGACTCACCTGTCACCGACTGTGACACTGTGCCATCCACAGAAGTGCTGTTTTCAAACTCCTGGCTCCTTCAGCACACGCTGGGGGTGGGGGGGGGTTGGCAGGGGTGCTGAGAGGCGGCCACGCCTCTGAGGGGCGGGCGAGATTTCTGCAGAAAATGAGGTTTGAAATTTCGAGAGCGGCCGCCACCGTCTGTCTGGTGTTAGAAGCGTATCTGCTGATTGCATTAGATCATGAAGGGGAAGTGGGAACAGGAAATGTCAGCCTGGATGAGAGGAGAAACACACACACACACATGGACAGACACACACACGTGGACAGACAGACACACACACACACGGACACAGACACGGACACACACGGACAGACACACGGACAGACACACAGACAGACAGACAGACACAAACGAACAGACAGACACACACACGGACAGACACACACAAAGACAGACACACACACATGGACACACACACGCAGACACACACACACAGACACATACATGGACAGACACACACACACACAGACAGACACACACACACGGACAGACACACACACACGAACAGACACACACACACACAGACAGACACACACACGGACAGACACACACGGCCAGACACACACACGCACGCACACACACACACGCACGCACACACACACACACGGCCAGACACACACACGCACACACACACACACACACACACACACATACACGCACCCGAGCTGTCTGCCATTAGCATGATGCATTAGCCAGGTCCTCGCTAGTGACAACGGCTACAGACGGGAAACTGATCCTGGTGCCGCTAAGCCGCGGACTCCCAGGCACCAGCAGGAAGCAGACGGGGGCCCCATAAACCCCCCCACCGCCCCCCACCCCAAAGATATACAAAACACTTTGACATAGAAGAAAATACCCAGGCAATCACACA
>JAODKF010000046.1:2256241-2278107 GCA_026779585.1 Mormyrus proboscirostris | reverse complement strand
TCTTTTATGGTTTTAACTTGCATTTGAGGTGACATTTTAATTGTTTAAATGGCCATATGATTGTAATTTAATTTATTCCACATCCTCATCCTGTACTAACGACCGCCAATATACTAATATGGATCCTGTCGTCTTTAGGCTGAAAGTGAGGTCGGAGCTGAGTCGGGTGAGCAGCATGCGACTCTGAAGGTGGAAGCCCCCCAAATCCCCCCTTGCCAGTCGGTAAAGCCAGCAATGAGTTCTCATTATCTTCGCTTTCGCCTGATCTGACGCTACAGAGAGACTTACGCAATAGCTCACGGAGGAGGTCCCTCATATGGGTGATTAGGGTAGGGTTACATGCCATAATCAGGTGATGTGGATCGCAGAAGAATGCACAAAATACATACGGCACCATTGTGACTGCATACAGGCAACACACACAGAAAAGTGGCAGGCTGTCAGGTTTAAAGGTATACTTTGTGTTTCAACATAATGCGTCATCATTTGGCATTAAATAGTCACCAGGTGGCACAGCGGCAGGGATGTTGTGCATTTTGAAGATGTACATTCTTAACACTAAATAAAGTAAAATAGTGAATGGTTATGAATCACTTCATAGGCCACAGTTCAGCTATAGATGACGAGCATGCGGGTGTTTTACGAAGCCCGATTCATCATCACAAGCAGAAAAAACCTCACGTGAACGTTACCATCACCACCGCTCCTGATACTGTGACCGCATTTCTGCTGCAAGACGAGAATAGGGAACATCTGAGAATCTTCAGCCGGCCCAGAAAACACGTCAATTGGGGGCCTCCGGCATCCTCTATGGTGTCTCGTCCAGAGCCCAATCAACGGCCATCACTGTGGTCAATTCTGATGGACATTTTGGTCAAAATGCAATTTTTAACAGACATAGTATTTGAAAAATTGGCCTATGATGCTTTTTTTCTCAATCAAAGACATTTAGCCATGTGCGCAGATGCGTCTTGCTGCTGGCACGTTGCCGGTGTCTGGACAGGTTGACGATCCCTGGCCCCGAGCCTCATATATTGACTGAAAATTCAGGTCCAGGAATTTCACAGACGCTTTTCCTCATCTGCCGAATTAGTTTGCTAGTTGTCAGCTAAGGTGCTGCTAGTGGAATCTTGCGACGGAGCAGCCATCAGCCTGGCCGGGACTTAACGTTTGGGTTCTTTGCAATTAAGTCAGAAAAGCTGCTCGGATGATGCAGGATTGGTGTTGATCTGACCCTGGAGCCGCATCCATTCCAGTTGCTAGTTTGGTACGAATCCGCTTATCTGACACACATGCACTTCCACATCACACCTCATCACACCTGAGGTTCCAGTCTCCACCATGGCTCCATGGCGTGTTGTCATGGGGTTTCCTCCAGGTGGTCTGGTTCCCCCCTGTCTGTTTGAGTGTTCCCTGTGATAGGTTGGTACCTCATCCTGGGTTGTTCCCTACCTCACATCAACAGCCTCCAGGATACGCTCCAGACCAACTCCCGTGACCCCGAATAGTATAAGCAGTTAAAGAAAATACATGATAAATACTGAGTTTGCATATGTTTAACGCTGAAAACGTGTTTAGTTTTTAACTTGGCAAGGAGTGAATTTTCAGAGGACCGTGCGGTCAGTTTGTTTGGCCCCGTAATTGTTAATGTCGGCATCCAGGTAATATGTGCATACAAACAAAGGATCCTGCACACTGCACTGAGACTGTTTTTTCTTGGTCTGGCAATCTTTCTTTGCTTGAGAATTTGATTTGCAAAAAATACGAGACCGAAATAAATGCTTTTGCTCCGTCTGATGCTTTATGTGGTCGTCCGCTGCGGACCTTTGAATTTCTAACGTGTTATTGGCTATTTTCTTCGTACGGCTCCTCCCATTGACTCCCCCCTTAAAATCCCACCTGTGAGAGGCGCTTTTTATTTTTTTCTGTGGTCTCCCTGAAAACACTGTGCTGTCAGATTTGCTGTCACATTAACGGGGAAGGGTCCACGTGCGGCTATGCGTGTGGGGGGAGACGGATCGCTATAACAACAGGAGCTGCTCGCGGCCCTGATGGCCCTTCAAGTATCAGAGGCGATGAGATGCATTGCATCATCAGATCAGCTGAAATATAAACACACAATCACAGCCATTGTTGCTGATAATACTGAAGACTACAGCAAGAATAACAGCAGCAACAACAACAACAATAATAATAATAATAATAATAATAAATAAATAAATAAATAAAAACTTATATTCCCCAAGCATAGATGGTACCAAATTGTCTGAATATCTGTTAATTCATCTGTCTGTTTATCTTCCTTTTGTTCAATGCCATTGCAATTATTGCATTTGCTATGTCGACTCTATGTGCTCAATTTAGAAATGTGCCACATGACGGTTTATATATGTAGATCCGTTTAGAGGGGAATCCACTCCTCAGACTCATAACGGAAATCGCTGCATCCCTGGTGGACAGGTATTTATTAAGGTATCACACTCCATTTGTACTTCAATTAATGCTTTTATTATTTTCTTATAAAAGCTCACGATCGCACATATTAAAAATGAACAGCTCACTTCTCCTCACTACAGGGTACATCACAGGGACATCTTGATGAATCCCTCACCCGATTAGCTAAGACGTGCTTTCGCTCGGAAAGTATGTGGCCAAGGGGACATTAAACATCTGTGCAGCTGTAATTCGCTTAACTTTGACTTTTCCTTTTACAGACGCATGTTTTTAAATGCTAAATATGTCAATTCCGCGGTTCGGAGCTCCACGACTATTTAAAGCGAGTTTCTTGTGAGTTTGGATACAGCTAGATAATGAGAAGCGTGTCCAGGGCCACAGTCAGGCGCCTGCGCTGGATGGTTTCTGCCTTTTGACTCCACTGAGATCTGCTCAGGGTGACTTTAAACGTGATGGAACAATGAACGACTTTCAGAATCACCTTGATCGCTTCTCCACTGCTGCATGGTGAAAACTGGACAGATGACATCCAGACTTCATCTTCGCGAGTTTTTAAGATGCCCAATAAAAATAATCGGATCTAAATATTTAAATTGTATTCATTTTTTTTCAACATTTCAGCATTTTCCTAAATGACTCGATTCAAATCTGGGCTAAAACCTGGACATTAGTATAATCATTTCACCAGCAGAAGCACTTTCTGGTTTTTAGGTGAAATCTCTGGAGGGCACCAGGAATAAAAATCATCATTTTGCAAAACTGATTGCCCTATATAAGCATATATACAGTGACAATGTGTTTTGGTAATAGTTGTTTGACCTGGTTGCATGCAGTACATTGTTGTTGTTTTATTCTAGAAATAATAATTAATCTTCCCCCTGCTTATTCAGTATTGGGTCAGGCAGGCCGCAGCGCCCCTCCCAGGCTGGCTGGGACAGCTAAGCAGGGCCAGGCGTGCAGAATTAAGTGCCTAGTCCCTTTCTGTCATGATCGTGTTAAACAAACATTAATTGCTTTGTTACACATCCTTTGATATAATCTCGACTGAACTTTATATTTAGGTGCCACGGTTAAGGAAGTGACCTGTCCTTTTTTTACCGGGAAGGAATACAATTCATATTATTCCCTGATTTGTGCATACTGGGTTTCACCCTAATATTTACATCTTAGACTCTTTCCCCAAGATTGCGCTTAGGTTGACAGCCGTTCCAATTAGCTTTCAACCTTCAGGTCTCAGGAGACGGCAGATCCAAGCCAGACAGCGTCAGGGACACCGACTGCACTCACGCACCACATCCCCCCCAGACCGCGAATGGGGCCTGGTTTCACAAGTGTGGCTTTTGATCCAAAATTGTAACTGAGCACCAAACCTTGTGCCGGGGCCAGACAGGACCCTGTGTCAGTGGGGGAGGTGGGTTGGTTTTTCCTCTATCATGAACATTCTGGTTCTGGGACAGACCGTGGGAGCTGAACAAATCAGCAGGAGCTGAGAAACAGGCCACTCACCCCCCCGCCCCAATGCCTCCTGTCATTACCAATAAAGTCCTTTGGGGGCCGGGCAGATTGGTAACCCCATCCGGACTCCTCAGGAATGTAAAGAGATGACAACTCGTCACCCCTTCAAATTGATATTGTAGTTTCTGTGGTGACAGCGAGGAGAACCACAGGTGTCACGGTGATGCGGTTACTGTGTTGTCATATTTCATTTAGGCATTCTTCTGCAAAGTAATTGCATAATTAGCTTGTTAATTAGGAGATTAGCATTTACTGATAGGATGACTTGCTCCGCGGCGACAGGGACATGGGTTAAGTGAGGGGCTCAGCGCCAAATTCCCCTTCAAACATGTCTCTTTTACTTGCTCTCTTCTGGGGGGTTGAGGCGTGGCGGTGAGGTCTGCGTATAAGAATTCCGATAAAGATAAAGTATAAGCATCAGTGCAGACAGAAATAAATAAACTGTGGCAGAATTGTGTCTAATCATTTTCCATGCGAAATGAGTCCAGTCACCTTGTCCTGGTAGCCTCAGAGCAAGTCGGCCTGTATTACCCATGATTCATCAGCCCCCCCCCCCACCACCCATCGATATATGGTATGTTTTACTCTATGTACCTTCATGAATAAACAAATTACTGGATAAACCACTCTCACTGACAACACTTTTATTTTCTAGTGCCTATTAACAGCATAGGTAGCTTTGTTTTACGTACACACGCCAAACACACTCATATATGTACACACACACACACGTGTTTGGTGTGTGTCCTCACTCCTGGCCTCCCACGGTAGCAACAGACGGACGGCCCTCGCCGTCCGCGTCCGCATGTCGCCTGCCTGATCTCCTGCTGCTGACGGAGATTCAAGGAAACGAGACGAGTGGCAGCCCCGCAGACTTTTCTAACCGAGTTACGCGCTGCCCCTCTGCCGGTTGACGCGCTCCTTTATTTACTTTCCAGTATTCCATCCGTGTGCTGTCCATCGTCATTACATGGCTCATGCGGGACTCTCGATGGGAGGAGACAAGGCGCATGTGGTCGGGACCCCCCCGGCCCCCCCAGTGGTTGCTAGGGGCTCTGTCACTTAAGAACCTGACTTACTGGCCAAAAGATAGCTGGTCCAAGTTCAGTGATAGCTTTTCCAACAAGGTTAGAACCTGTGATCCTTCAGTCATGGCTGTAGTTTGCTGTGTTGGACTAACTGTTTCAGGGCAGCATAAAGAACTTTCTAGACCCCAAGATTTGTTTCTTCTCTAAGGTTGATCTGTCAGGTTCCAGCATAGAGATCTTCAAGGCTTTCTATGGATCCCAAGGCAGCAATGACTCTATTTTAGGCTCTTATGGCAAAGGTTGAGGATCGAGAAATGACACTAGATCTGTTACATGCTATCAGTTTCCTTTTTAGCTGTTATTTACAGAATGGCCATTGCACAGTTAGAGTGCTAGTGTCCACATGATACATTCCGTTAGCAATGCTAATTCCTGCCATGTTCTTTCAGTCCGTCAAACCAGTGGGGACCTGAGTAATTAGACCACATGTCAAAGAATTGAAGAAATACAGTACTATCAAAATATACTTAAATGCAGGGGACCATTTGCTCTTTTTGGGGGCCACTCAAAAAGTCACTTTGGGACCCCTCTAGATATTTTACAGCCTATTGACTGTAGTTAGAGGAATATTCTGTTTCAGGTTCTCCTATATAATCTATTTAATATTTAATCTAGTGACTGTTTGTGGCCAACAGGGGGCCCCAAAGCCTTGGGGGTCCCAAGGAAATGCCTGGTTTGAATGGTAGCAAACGCCAACAGTGCTTCAAGGTTAGATGATTTAATGTTCATTGTTGCCATTGTTAGAATTTCATGCACCTCAGTCCAGCTGGGGTTTTGGCGAAAAAAACAGAAGGCACAAGTATAGTATTGTTGTGTAATTACTTAAGATGCCTTGTTATGCGTGATTAATAGACAAATAATGGCCCCATTTGGTCCTTCAGCTGTGACTGAGACCACTAAAGCATAGTGCTAATCGGACGGCAAGTGGGCTGGACAGACAGAACAGGATCTTGCAGGAGTTCCCTGTGGAATGTGACATGCAAAGGAGCATGAGCTTAGATTATCCGAGCATGTAACAGGTGGCTGCACGAGCTACAGCTTCAAGGAAAGAGGTGAAGAAAAAACACATGGAGAGGATGAGAACTTCTGTTTCTAGAAAAGACTCCGTGTTGAGATCAGATGACAGAGACAATATGGCGGTCATGGGAAATCCCGCTATGACCCGTAGGCATATCCTGCCACCACATTTGATCAACGATGACATGGGCATTTCAGTGATGCTCCTGATTAACAGTGACATTTAACTGGAGCAGTGCCAGTGAAAAGGGGGGGGGGGGAGTTCAGTTCATCTCACTCTTCTATGTGCGGTGAGGAGGTCCAGGCCACGACCTTCTCCAGCCGTTGGAATCAGAGACACTCCAGCATCTGGGAAGTCTAGTCAATTCCGGTCAGGGCCATACAGACCCTCTTTGTTGAACAAGGTTTCCGAATCTGCGTTTAAAAATTCTGTTTATCTTCTGCAGCGGGGAAAATAAAAGCTGCTTCGTCTGTGTTTGAGCGTGTCCCAGCACAGTGGAGGGCTGCCCTTTCATTCACCTGTTCTTCTTGCCATGGATCATTCCCGTCAAATGAGGTTTTGAGCAGCTTAAAGGAATGTGAAAAAGGAGCAAACCTACTGTCCTTTGATTTATTTTTCCATTTGCCCAAAGCAACTCAGCTTTCCTCTGAAGAATTTCAATACCTCTCCCAGGGCCATAGTAGCAGGGATCTCCCTTCCGGCCTAGATCCACACCAAATTTAACCAGAGTTCTGCTCACAAGCCGTCCAAAAAAACCCATTGTTTGTGAGACATAATGAACAAAACAACCAGTATAGGTTATAATATGAGACATATTCCTTGAAGTCTGTTCATTACATAATGTTCTATTTCCTGTTTTTTAGGACTCTTTACTTGTTAACTGTTTTGCTGCAATCATATTAGTTGTACGCAGCCAATCATCTGCTGTGCAAGTTATAAGATCTATCATTACCTTTGAGTTATTCCTGTGCTCCAAACGGTTAACCACTTCAACCGTAAAGAGAATTTCAAAGGTTATTTAAAACAAAAAAAGGAACAATATATATATTTCTGGATAAAACCCCCAGAGCAGAAAAACAGTGCGTTTTCATCTAAAATACTGCCTTTTATTGCGACTCTTTTAAGGCAGAAAATGGCCTGGTGTCACTGAGCCTGCAGGACTCTGAGAAGGGGGCACAGAATAACGAGGGGGGATGCCGCCTTGGAGCCGTTTTATCCATTAGGGTGTTATTTATGTCCTGGGTCATGCTATGATGACCGTTCCTGCAGTGTGTATCCACGTTATACAGCTGGACTGTTTGCAGGAGCCATTAAGGGGGATTTGAGGGTAAAAGTGATGCTGCACCTAGATCTGCTACCAAGACAGGCTTACATCTTGGGAGCCCAAATGTCCACACAGCACACCCGATCCTATGGCAGTAATTGCTCTAATTAACCTGATCGTGCTCTGGGTGTGAGATGTAATGAGCCCTGCTTTTTTTGGCCCAGGCTGGCCCGCTCCTCCAGGGCCCCGTGGCTGACTTTCGGCTCCTTACTGAACCGGCGAGGAGAGAACGGGGTCCCGAGGCTGAGAGGCACCCAGAGCGGCTGCTTCTCCGGGAAAGTCGATACATACGGGAGAGATCAGGGACAGCCGGTAAGCAAGAGGTGAAGGTGAGAGGTACGCGGCTAAAATACTCACCGCGATCCATCATAGTCACGCCGTGCCGTCCCCAGACTCCGGCTGTTACCTCCTTTCGGGGAATGTGCTTCCCTTACCCTGGATAGCTGCACACTGTCTGAACCCGGGGTGAAGTGTCCTCCTAATATGTGCTTATGCAGTGGTTGCACTGACCTTTAAAATTAGCCTGTGGGCTAACACAGTTCCATAGCCCAACTCCAACAGGCTACAGACAAACAGGTAGCACCGTCAACCTCTTTGCAGATTAAGGCCATGGTTTATACAGTGGGATGTGCATAGGATGGACTTGTCTCTTTCCTGCTGCCCACTGTGTACAGAGCGCCTTGCCAAGCTTAAATACTACCCGTACACACAGCTGGTATTTACCAAAGCACTTCAAATTAAGTACCCTTCTTGATGGTACAACAGTGACTCCCCTCGTGAGATTTTGGCCCAAGGACTCCTCAGTTACATCGCATATGCAGGTTTAGTCCACGAACACCAGGCTCTGTAATCCGGGGAGGCGGGGGTGGGGCACAGAGGATTCTTTTGTTGAATCGCTTAGTTCCATCCTTGTGAGCTTGTAAGTGGGCTTCACCTTAAGTGCAGCATTAAAAGGCCAGCCCGGCAGCAGCAGGCGACCCGGCGACCTCCAATGGGGTGTAATTGTCTTCACGTATATGGCAGGTGCTCGAGCGACAAAGGCTGAGGAAATTAATAATGTGTCACGACACTTCGTCTCGCCGGTAAAGCCATCCTGAGGATGGAAGGGGGGAGAAAAAAGAAAAGCAAAGTCGTTCCGGAGAAAGGCACCGAGGGAAGCCACGGATTGGAGGAGGGATGCTGCCGCGGGTGGGAACCCCACAAGCGGGTCGCTCAGGGTCTCTGCCAGCGCCCACTTGCAGCTTCACTGCTGCAGGTGCCAAGGAGAAACGGACTGCTGAGTGGCGAAAGGACGGCAGAAGACCCTCTCATTCGTTCTTCAGCATGTCCTCAGCAAGTGCACGACGATGAATTGGGGATCTCCGTGTCCCTGGGTGCAGACTTCCAGGCCAGGAAGAGCCTTATGCTTCTAGAACGATCCAGGGTGCATTTGGACAGCCATGGACTGGGTACATTCATTACATTAGACGGTAGACTTTAAATTAGAGCTGGCAGAAGTAAGGCTTTGAAAAAAAAATCGGTGGTAATGCAATTATTGTGGGCTGTCAATCACTGATGATTTAACCCACTTCCCACTGGCTACTTAATTGGTTCTTATTGGGTTAAATTAGGCAGTGATTGACAAAGTTCAGCCCACTGCTGCTTTTGAAGCATCGTTTTTCTCATCATTGGGTTCATATGGCATCACACCTGTCGACGATTACTGTGTCAGATATGCTCTCGATTGGCCAATGACGCTGCCTCGTGAGTCATTTCTGGAACATCAGAAATCAGCTTCAGTCTGGAGCCTTTCGCTCTTTCACACCGTAATTTTAGCAATGCGAAGGAGATGTTGCTCACTAGCTATGGCTGTGCCACCTGACAGACTCTCGATGCTACCCGGGACAATGACTTCACCACTCAGTTGGATAACGTCCTCGCGAAAATAATAATTGAGCATTCTTTCTGTGAAGCACCAAGCCCTTGACGGCCACCTTCGGCGGGTATGTAATCATAGCGGCTTGTTAGCCCTCAGCTCTCTGTGACACGTTGCTGTTCCACGTCTCCTCCCTTCCAGCACGTGCCTGTGTGTATTTCAAAGTGGTTACTCCCCGTGGTCCGTTGTTTGTCAAGCTGAGATGGAGATGGTGACAGATTATTGATCGGGTTATAGTTGCCTTTCAAGGTGCAGTTAAGTAATCCGTTCTTAGCCAGGAATCATCTTACAATATCCCTGTCAAAATATCCTGCGTGATGAATACAGATGGTTGGCTCCTCTCCCGCCTGGAGAACCTCGTGTGATGGCAGAAGGTGGGGTGTTGGCCAGACGAGGAAACTCATCCCACTCAGCACCTCCAAGCACGGCATTCTTCTGTCACTCTCTTACATTTTCTGGCTCGGCCACAAATAACGACTACAACTTTTTTTAAAACAAGATTCCTTCCATCCGCTACGTCTGCCAGGTGCTCGCAGATGAGTGATCCCTGGTTTCTGACGACTCTTCCCTGTCATGCCCCGTGTGCTCAGGGCTCCCTCTTTGTCTACCGCAGCTAACGTCCTTGCCCAGCCTCCTCAGCTTATCAAGCGTGGGCACTGTTCCTTTTATTTGACACTTGACTGTACTTACGTTTGAGCTAATAGCACATCCGACACAGCCTGAATATATTATTCTAACCCTATATATATTTCTTTCCCCAGAAATGTAGGTTCGACTGGGAAGCCGTGGAGGTCACTCCCAGACGTGAGAGGTGATTAGTGTTCCAGCATCTCCAGTGTTGCCACGGGAACCTTGTGGAGTCTGGCTGGAGTGGCCCTGGCAAAGACCCAACCTAGGAACATCTTATTTGATCAGTACATGCCCAGAGCCGGTGCTCCCTCCCTGCCAGCTCACGTCACTCTCCTACGCAAGCTCTGTGTCCTGAGTCACAAAGGCACCCTTCTCTGAAGGAGGCTTCAGAAATTTCAGATTTCTATGAATATGAGACTATGCACATACAAATGTTTCAAATACACGAAATTATTCAGGATATCACCCATTATGAAATTATACTGGGTGTCTAGCCTTGTTATATTTGTGACAGCATTAAGGTATTTGGCTGATATCTGATTTATCTTTCTGTGGAACTTATTTCATTCACAAGAGGGATAATAAAATCGAAATTTCACGGTGCATCAATAAAACCGAAAATATTTACTGGAGTTTCTATATATGTTTCATTGTTATCTTTGTTATAAATCTGTGTTTTATCTCTTCAGTGTCATAACGGGACACTCAAGAACCCAGAAGGATATGAGAATCTTTTAATGGTCTCGACAAACATTATATTGCAGCTCTATGAGGTAAAAATAAGGAACCAGGTCATGAAATAGCGTAATCACACTGGCAGACTTGCAGGCTATCCTGACACTGATTCATGCACATATCACGTGCCGCCAGCCTCTTCCCCACCGAATATTTGTCTTTTGCATGAATTAAACATTGTGCAAAGGTCACGGCTGTTTGTGTCTAAATCACAGCAGGCCGGCTGGCCTAAGCTGTTTGGCTTGGTCCTATTGACATAATGCCAAATATGACACCATAACTCAGTGGACCGCGATGGTCAATTGATAAATAGTACCATAAATTGTTGACAAAACAATTTGTGATATATTATGTTACAGATGGGTTGTACTACTTATCAAATCAAGTAATCTGGCAGCACACTCCATTTATCAGTGAGATGCAGGCATCAGCCACCAGATGACTGTCTCTACGTGGGGAGGGTCCGAGGGTACCCCAGAGGATCCTGGGGGTGTCACGATGGGCCACACGACAGAGGCGCTCGTCTGGGGGTTATCCGAATCAGAGTTCAGTCAAATGAAAATTGCTTAGTGTTTTCGTTCAGTCTTTTGATTCAGTCCCTGAGCTTAATGTGCTAACTCCCACCCCAGGAAGTTTCCGGGTTATTTGTGCTGCGCCTTACGTGGTATCTTCTTTAAACTTGAAAAAAAAAAAACACTGGCAAAACTCAGAGTGGCAGAACAGCCTTCCTGTGATGTTTAACCCATGATCAATAGAGGCCTTTAAGTGCAATCTCTGTTCAGATGCGTGTGACGTATCAGCGTATCCTCCTCTTAAATGGTGCTCTTCCCATAAGTTAATATCATTTTATTTATTGATGAAGATTTTCATTTGACTTTGCCTCACATTAGCATTTTTCAACAACCATTAATACTGATTTATTCCTGCAGAAGCAGATTCATCACTGAAGAGTTTACATTTTAATATTCTCCCCCGTGTTAATATTGTTTTTATGATACCTTGCGATGCTTTATGATTTATAAATTATGCGGTACAAAAATATAAAATGTGAAACGAGGATGATGATGTTTACAGAGAGATTGCATTTACTACGGTTTTTGCCGAAGGAGAGGCAGAAAGCTCGTGTTTAGTCTTTATTTTCTGCTTATTTTGCAGTTATTGTTGTTTCGCTGGTTATTCATTATACTATTGTTATTATCTTGTTTATTGTTTTCTTGTATTTCCTTTTGTTTTTTACCAGCTTCATTCGTTGTATTCAGGTTTTTTTTCCTCAGACTACACTGCTTGAGCCATTTGCTAATAACTCCAGTAGGTATCTTTGTTACACAGCACCTGTGCCTTTAAGTCAAACATCATCTATCAGTAGAATCTGTTTATTTTTAGTGTCAAAGTTTTAATTTATTCTGCCCTTATTAACAAGTCTGCAGAGACTAATCAGTGGATTCTCTTTTTTTTGTTGTTTTGCTATTTTTTCAGTATTTGGATTTAGATTTCCGTGCTGAACAGTGTTCCTCCGTGTCAACCTGCTACGCCTGTGTCCTTCTCCATCTTCTGGACTGGGAGGGTGAGAGGCCCCTCAGCACCCTCCTGCGGCCTCCCAGTCAGTGCTGATCATGGTCTTTTGAGATCCTGCCATGCTGCTCTATCAAGAGGCTCAGATTTAGGAGAGAGGACTGGGCATTAAGACGGGAGAACTCTGGGGAGAGCGCCGCCCTGCTGGGCCATTTTGCCGGGACCTGTCGTTCTGCACACCCGTCACCTTGCTGTCTGCAAACTGCAGCCTCTGGAGGAATTAGAATTGATCACTATAAGTGAAGATGAAGAGGAACGGGATCAAGAAAAAAACTCTGAGGTATTTTTAGTGAGGTAAGCTGAGGTATTTTTAGTGAAAAACATGCAGTTCATCACAGTGAAACAATGCATGCTGTTACAGGGGACAGCGGACACTACCCCTCCTCCCCTGTAGAGGGCACCCACTAGTTATTCTCTCAGTAACTATACAGGAAGTTGTGGAAAGCAAGAAAGGGGCTTTTGTCTTTCAATACAAACCTAAACTGACCTCATTCCACTGCCATCGCTAAATGGAGGGATTTAAATTTACCCAGATCCATTAAGATTTAGGCTTAATGAGTCGTTAGAACTGTTAGTTGCCTATGCCTTTTTAAACATAAACTTTTAGAGAGAGGGAGAGAGAGAGAGAGAGAGAGAGAGAGAGAGAGAAAGAATGCCTTTTTGTCATTTTACTGCTTGCAAGTACAATGAAGTTTCAGTCTTTGAGTCTCATGCTCTCCTATGCGATACACACAGACATTTACAGGTGAGAGTGACTTCAGTCAGAGCGCAGGGTCAGTCGTTTATTTGGTGTCCCTGGAGCATTTGGGGTTAAGCTTCTTGCCAAAGGGCCCAAAGGAGATGTGACTATTCTACCATCCACTGATGCACAAACTTTCAATGAATACACCAGGTACAGTAGCTGTTGTAATATAGCATGTCAGTTTCGCCAGGCATTGTACCATCATGTTACTGAAGGTTAGTGGCGTGAAGAAAAGAGTGCCAGAAGGAGGCATCAGACTTCTTGCTAACCACGTCCAGGGGTGGAGGTTGCAGAGCAGGGCCCAACGTGAGCCGCCAGGACAACCAGCACTGATAGCCATACACCACCGTTTACAAACCCAGGGGCAAGTGCAGTGACACCCAGGAGGTCTGCAGAATTCATGGACCTAGACTTCACAGCAGGGCCATTTGTCACAAGCCATGAACCTCATCAGAAGGTGGCTGACTCCCATAACCAGCTATTCCTAGAGAGTGCACCTGGATCTGAGAGATATGGAGACAAAACCATATCCATTCCCAAGGGACAATCAAGCTCCTCCCCCTGAACCCAATGGCTTAAACTTACTGTGCCATATGCAGAACTTAGATAACTAATAGAACAGCAATTCCATTAATCTCATTGATCAACAACTTTTTCAACTGAGACTAGGACACCCTAAAATTGTGACTGTATTATAAACCAGCAAGAAGACCATTTATATTTGAAAGAGTAGGGAACCTCTACTGTTGACTACCTTAAAGGACGTGACAAGTAGAGGAATAGAGAGGTTCATCAAACTCCAGCTCCACACCCCAATACTCTGAAAATATTGTGCTTTTTTCACAACCTACAGCTCATACACCACAACTTCTAGCGAGCTGGATGCGAGGGACTCTCAGGACAGTGTATGAACTGGTAAGGATGCTGCTAAGGGGGAAATCAGGCGCTGCCCAGTCTGATGTTACCATTGCCAACCTGGAGGTCATCAGGGTCACGACACTTCTTGTTTTCATTTCATCACTTCATCTCTGCACTTGTGGACTCTGGATAATCTTCCTAATAAGGGAATCATTGAGCCAACAAAACGGGATCTCTAAAGACAAGGATTACAATAAATACCATCAAACTTTGCTACTGTCCGATGGCCACATTTAAAGAGCCATGGAATGGGAGTGTGCTCCATAGGGTCAGTGCTTTTGATCCTTCCTCACTGACTGCTGAGGATCTCAGACCACTGTTAGGTCTGAGAGGGGAATGGATGAGTCCACTACAATGATGTTTAGGTTACAAAATGATACTGTCTCTTTCCTGATGAAGATTGTTCTTCTGCACCTAAAAGGCAGATGTTGTTTTGTGCATATTGACAATGTGGAGGCCTTTTCTTTCAAGGTAGATGCCCATCTGCATTATCTGTCAATGGAACTTTCCTGTCTACACAATGTGGGTCTGATATTCCATCAAAAGAACTGTAACATCTGGCATATTTCTCTCAATTAGCCCTAATGGGATTCAAACTAATGCAGAAAACACCAGGGTCATGAATGACTTTCCCACTCCTGTGGTCTACCAGCAATACAGACTAATATTCTCTACTTGCCAGTAAGCTACAGTCAACATCCATAAGTGAACATGGATACAAGCTAGGAGTTGAGCTGATGGAACCCCAACCTATATCCACAAAAACGCACAAGTTTTTTTTTGGTCTTGGCTGACTATTGCTTTTACCACTCTGTACAGTTGAAGCTCCACAAATTATCATAATCCTAGGTAATGGTGTCTTCACTAGATGGGAGAACACCTTCCGCAGTGAAGTATATATGCCACAGAGTTCCGGTGTGCACTCAACCTAGCTTAGCTCCACAAGATATTCTTCTACAGAAATCCTGCAGTGATAAATACTCAAAGGGTTACTGGATTGGCCGCTATGCCAATCGCCATTTCCCAACCAAGACACCTATCACCCTATCCAGAGGCAACAGCAACTTTCCTGGTAGCTCCTGTCCAATATAGCTAAAGCACAAGTGATCTAGGAGAACAAGTTCGAGAACTGACACATCCCAGCTCCACAGCCAAACTGAGAGAAACCTAAGATGGAGAGGCAGCTCCTACGATACCCAAAAAAAACTGGGCTATGGAAAATCAGAAGTGATCTGTATATCAACCCTTAAAGCATACTCTCTGCACCTTAACTGCCTTTCTAAAGGTTATGTGTGTAATGGTTTATACCATTATTGGCTGTAGCAGGCACCGCACCTCCTCCCCTGTAGAGAGCACCGACTCATTTTTGTCTTAGTGGCAAGGAAGTTGAGGAAAACAAGAAGAGGAAACCTTAAGTTTGGAATTCCTCATACAAATGTTGCATGGAGCAACTGAAATGTGCCAAACTCCATTAAGGCTTTTTGGGTCTGTGCCTATGAAATGATAGTAATTTTATATGTTTATTGTGTGTATTGTGTTTTGGTGGCACTGCTGAAACAGCCTACCCACTGTGAACTTGGGATGTGGTGAGATCAGGCCAAGGAAGATGGCAAACTCAAGATGCACCAACATTACAGCTTCCCAGTGGTGTCCTGCTAATGTGACAAAGAGGCTCATATGTTATGAAAGTGTTTGACTTTGATCAATGTATGCATTGTGTGGTATGTCTGCAAGGGAATGCGTGTTCTTGTCGATGTGTGTTAGGGGTTTGTCGACTGTTCGTGTCATATAGTGGTTTTTGTGACCATGTTGGGTTGCGTGTGAAAACAGGTACACTTCCATTCCCCCTAAACATACGATTTCTCGCTAACGGCTTCCAAAGGAGGGGGTCATACAGGGATCTGAATGCTTGCATGATAAAATCTTCTCCCTTCATTTTGAGTCTGTGTCCAGCGAATAGCAAAGCAGCCCAAGAAACCGTTTGCTGTCATCTCACTCCGACAGCTGTTACTCCGCGCAGCACAGTCCCATCAGCACCGGGGCCTCCGCGATCTCTTTGAGAGCTCCTCATTAGCGCGAGCGCTATCGGCAGGCGAGGCACAATCCCGCAGCTGACTGAGTAGCCCACCGCAGTGTGTGATGCCTCCCGATGACCGTGAATCTCTAGCAAATTCCGCGCCCAGGTATCTACACCCACAGTCTGTGGTGCATGTTTATCTCGTTACCTTTGGAGTGACTGGCGCTGATGCAGCTACAGTGCAGTAGTGCAGAAGAAATTCAGCTGAGATTCAGTGTTTTTCCTAAAGACCCAGGATGTTCTGCTTAGTGCCCGATGTGCCGTCCACTCTGTTTTGCTCCTTATCTCTTGCCCCTCAACACCCCTGGACCCCTTCGGCCCACTGGACCTGGTCTCTCTATTTGATTAGGTCTCGCTGTACAGGGAGCAGAATGACACTAGGCAGACCAGGCACCGTTCGTGACTGGAATTTCATCTCCAGAAGCTAGACAACCTCTGGGAATAAGGCTATGTACCTCAGTGGGGCGTTAGACAAGGCCCTGACCAGCAGGGGGCTCCCGACCAAACTTTACATTCTATATTGGCAAACAGCACTATGAAACGGACTCACCAGTTCACCACAATGCATAAGTTTTCAGAATGATACCCAAATCTGCCCTTCCCTGTCAGAAAAAATATATACGCCCCCATTGTTTTAATGCAGTTTTACCTGAAAAGTGACCAGACAGCCCTCGGCTCTCCGTTAATTAGCATCCTGTAAGGCTAGCAGGGAGATTTATGAAGAGAGGCACCCAGACAAGCATAAGTCTCACTTAGGATCCGAGTTATATGCGTGCAACCTTGAAAGCCGGGCGAAACAAATTAGCAAAAAAGCCGTTTGCATGGCGCGCTCCGTAAAGATTAATTAAAAAGGCAATTACTATACATATTTTTAAGACAAATATAAATTGAAATGCAGACACATATGCTCCGTCGTCTGTCTTGAACATTAAGAAAATTTCCACTTTGGTTGTTCAAAAAATACCTTTAATTTGTTAGCCTCCAATGCTATCAAGACTATTCTTATTTTTCTTCCTCTGTTACACGGATGAGGGGAAATTGCTGATTTGAAAGCTTTGCGGCTATCCGGTGCGAGCGTCTTTAAAACGCAGTAATTAAGACCGGCTGTCAGTCTCAGATGGAGGCTTGGTGGGGGTGGATGGATTGGGGGATGGGAGGGGCGTCTAGGGTGTGGACGTTGAGGGGGGCGCGCAGTGGGTGCTGGGGAGCACGTGTGCAAAAGAAAGGCCCGGCTGTGGCTGGCGAGCTCTCGCTTGACTGAGGCAGCGTGATTTCCAACAGCACGGCAGTCCGGCTGCTCTGATCTGTGTCGAACTGGGCATTGCATCAGAGTACTAAATATTACACTCTGTCTTCTGTCTGTTCACCTCTGCAGAGGTACCCCCTAGGTTTATACAGTGATGCAATGCCCGAGCAGGCACACAGAGCAGGACTTTGGATGCACAGCGCAACAACTGAATGTTCATATTCAATTAACATCCATCTATCCGTTTATTTCCCCTGGACTCGATTACAGATGATTACATGAGACACAGGCACACACATGCTCACTCTAACGGCACTACAAAGAAACACGCCAAAATGTAATTCATTAACATTTCATTTTTTATATAAGAGCCGATACTTAGTACACGAGGTCATCTGACTAATACTGAGCCTTTTCGTGATGTATGTGACGGCAAGGCGAACCGGGAAATTTCTAGCAATTACCGGCGTCTGTTGCTGATCGTTGAAATATCTGGACTAGAAGTAATGCTTAATTTTTAGTTAACGGGCACCTTTTATTACTGACAAAAATTAAACACCAATCAATATATATATAAATAAAGTTAAAAATAAATTAAATGAGGTAGATTTGTGATACAGTGCCAATCGATGATATAGCAAACTGCGCAAAAAATAAAGGAAAATAAAACATAAACGCTGTCACAAAGCTACTCATTTGCTGTGATTTTTCTACTCCCCAGGTATACGTTAGATTCCAGCTTAGAAAACCCAGTTTTAGCTGCTGAAATTGGCTTTTGCTAAATGAGTTTTCCTGCGTATAACTACATTATTCTCAGTTGGCTTCACGATTAACCGGTATTATCTCTATATTACAGCGGTGGCTGCCGCACCGGGTCCGTCTTGTGGTTCTCCGTCAGGAGGACCCCCGCGCCCCCCAGACCAATCTGCGGTAGCCCCCCACGATTCCTCATTTCTGTGACTCCTGAAGTCTTGAGAGACACGGCAGCTCCGGCTTCCTACCACGGTCCAGGGTGCCTGTTCTCCAGTATTCATTCCCATTCCTCGTCGGGAAGGCTGATGCATTTCGTTTGGGGGCGCCGTTGACGTGAAAGGACTGCCGTCTTTGTGTATCTCTGAAAACTATTTAAACAACGCCACTATATTCTTTGCAGTGTATGAATGCGGTTTATTTTGCTTTTACTACGTATATATCGGTGAAAATATCGCATCTTACAAAAAAAGTCACAAAACACTAAACCAGTTGTAAAAATGATTTTCCCTATACAATGATTTTGTATGTATAGAACAAAAAAAAAAAGAAAAATCTGTGTTTAATGCACTGTGAAAATTCTGACTATATGAATATCGTATGTTGTTTCACCCATTCGTGCTGATGCACATGTAGGCGTGTCTGTGCACAATAAGATATAAAACAGTGTAATTCAGAAACGTAACATTTAGTATAACTGGGACACAGGCCGTTACCTAAAATTCACATCTCGGCCACCGCGGCGTGCGGGGGCGCTCTTCCCGCGTGGGGGCCGGGGCAGGAATTCATATATCCCTTACTTTCGTACTTACATTCATTTATGTACTGCTTGTGATACAGCCTGTCACCACACTCCGAATTTATCCAGCGTATTGAAAGGATCCGTGAGGAATGATCCTTGGATGGAGCGCAGAATCGCTAGTTAGCTTTGCAAAAAGCCCCGTCTGTGAGAGAAGGCCTGTGTGTCTGTAACGAAACTGCTTTTCTGTTTTTTTAATTCACTGAAAGACTATGAATTGGAAGAAATAGGGGCATCCCAGCATCGTCTGTGGGGTAAATGTCACCATGAATAATTTTCCTGCTGGAAAGCCTCTGGGGGCGGGGCTCACAGTGCGGAATGGGGGGGCGGCGTCTTGTGTAAACTGAGCTACGGTCTGGTCCGCATGCCTGTAGCACATCGCCCCGAATGCATTTTACCACAAAAAGAATAAATCCAGTCAGCGAGAGACATGCGATATGTAACATAAAGACCTAGGAATCTGAACTCAAAACCCACTGTAGTTATAAATAAAATCATATCCATTTAAATAATGCTGCCCCACCCTGTCCTCCCGTGACCTTTTCAAACCCCTCAACAGGGCTGTTTTGTCCCACCTCATTCTCAGAAATGGAAATGGGAGAGGCCATGGTGCTGGTTTGGTCCATCAGGACACTGACTGGGTGCAGGTTTCGGCCCGCACACCGGCCCCACTGGTCTGGGTCACGTCACGTTAAGTTAAGGAAGTCAGCAATCGTCAATGCCCGATTTAGTGGCATGCTAACAGGCCGGCCCTGTGCTGCAGCAGATGCCAGTGTACAGCGCCCGCGTTCCAATAACAGGTAAACAGCACAGCCTGTGGTGAATCACCCTGCAGCCAGACACACTAGGTTTCTCGAGCACAGGAGGTATTGTCATCCGTGGAGCTGTGCACCACCTCACTGTGCCCTCGGATAAAGACTCTGACAGGAGTCAGCTAGAGCCGATTTTTAACACTAACACGCACACCCTCGCGCTGATCGTCTTCTCGGATATTTCTTTGTTGCCCCATTGCCATGACATCTGCTAAAAACTACGACCGAGATGTCCCGCACGTGCTCTGCTTTGCCGAAAAAGTCCATCCCATTAGAGGTTTAATCTCCATGCTGATTAAAAACAAAACAAACAAAAGAATACGGCAAAAGTCTTACATTTTCCTAGCTGTTTTGTGGTAAGTGAAATAAACAAGAGTTAGCTTCCGCGGCTTTTATCCCCAAGGCCTCAGTGCCGGGAATGTGCCAAAAGGGGGGACTGAAGCGCCCGGGCCGGTTTGGGCTGCTTCCTGACAATGAGCGGGTCTCCGAATAGCAGATAGGGGGGCAGGAGGCCGTGAGCGGCGAATCTCCTGCTTGCCTCCTCTTTCTGCGGAGTTTGCAGTCAGGAAAGAATATGAGTGATAAAGAGGGGGAATTCGACAGGCGGTTCAATTGTTTGGGGGGGGGGGGATGTGCAGACGAGGATGTGAAAAGGTTCTTTCAAAGGTGGACATCTTCACTGAAATGGAGATATTATCCTTGTGAAAGGAGATGCCATAAATAGGTCTGTTGACCATGAATAATTTTTGTCAATTTTGCTACTCTGCCATATCCTTCATTAAGCGTTCAGCATTAAATTAAACCAGAACCAGTTTCCAATAGTAATTAACTTGAGTATATTGGGAGGCTATTACTCACATTAAAGTAACCTTTTAATAGTGCAGCCCTTAACTCCAGTGCAGGTAATGACTTTAAAGAGCGCTTATTAAAAGGGAAATGGTAATGAGCTGTAATAAAGCAGAACAACTTTGAAATTCAGAACCATTTTCCACAGAACAGAGTGTCAGGAAGTGACTCTCACTATTCCATTAATGATACAAATGGTACTTTTCCAAGTCTCTTATGTGTACATGAAGTTAACATTAACAGTGACGGAGCGGGGATAATTGTGAAAAGGAACCCATTCCTCCTTTTTTTAATTTTTAATTTTTCTTTGTATGTTCCAGAGAGAATAGCTGTTAAAAAGAGCTTCTTTGGAAAAAGGAGGCCTTTAATAACATGTTATATATCTCCTGTACCACCACCAGATTTAATTTAAGAATTTGCTGATGGCTATTGGGAATGGCAGTGAGGCGACAGAGTGCAGACCCATTACGCAAGGCGAGTGCAGAGCAAGGCCACTTCATCTGGGATCAAAGAGAAAGTTTTGGCCTGGATTTTTGGGAAGCTTGTTTGGGCGTCAAAGTCGAAAACTGCAGTTCATAAGGACTCACCGTCACTCTGATGATCAATAATCTGTTCAAATATAATCAAGTAATTAAAAAAAAATAGTTCTAACATAAGAGCCGGTTCCAAAAAAGTGCCTATAATTTCTACCAATTCACTATCCTTATTTTTTCCTGTAAACTGAGGATTGATTTGGTTTATACCAAGGTCTCATCTGATAGTGCTGTGCAAAAATGCGGCTGCAAAATTTAGGGCCACAGTGTCAGATCTGACTTTGCTACCATGGAAACGTTTGAAATTTTTTGCACGTCCGTGTTCCAGCATCAATGTGCTTTTTTCCTGTCTTTTTTTCCCCTGAAATTCCTCCTTAAAGTCCCTTTCTGCGATGTACTGTGAAACCTCGTGCGATTCACCGGGGTCACACGTATACATAATTTCAGACACAGCTCTCACTCTGTAATGTTCTGCTGTCACTGATGCTCATGCAGTGCTTCCATTTGTCGCCAAAGTTAACCTTTCACCTTCCGAGAACCTTTCGAATGTCTGGATTTCTTTTCCCTGCAAGACCAAATGTATCATTCATTGTACTCGGCTAAATGACACAGGTTTTACACATAATGCATCCTGCATAAGCAAACTCACATAATGTAATGCTTTGTGCATTTATGAGTCTGGCTTTCGTCACATAGACTTTGTGCATTTATAGCTGTGATTTGTTTTTATGATGTAACATTCATTCATTCCTCCTTTTATTGTTCTTTCCCTCTCCCTTTGTCACAGGCCTTCACGCTGCCTTCCATCCTTTTTCTCCTCATTTTGCGCTTTCCTGTCTTTCGTTTGTAGATGGCTCCCTCTGACAGGCACTAACGCGGGGCACTTCATACA
>JAODKF010000046.1:2235995-2248334 GCA_026779585.1 Mormyrus proboscirostris | reverse complement strand
CTGCCCGCCACCAGATACCCCAGATGGACCCCTTAATATTAGTACTCTGCTTATCTGCAGACTGCGAATTAGCAAAAGTTGAGTTTTTTTGAGGGCAAGATCATCTGTGAGCCATTGTTAATGCTGCCCCCCACCCCCAAGACAACGGGTCGCAAAGTTGGAAAAAATATATTACAGATACAACAGTGAGTGGCTGTGTTGTTGAGAATGAGACAAGCAGGGAAGATTTTTGTCAGGTCGCCCCTCACCTCATATTTTCTATACTGAAACAGAACTTTTTATCACTGTTGAAGTTGTTTATATGTTACATCATCCATCCATCTTCCAACCACTTAGCCAGTACAAGGATGCAGGGGGCCTGAAACCTATCCCAGGATGCACAGGGGCACCAGGCAGGGGTAACACCCCAGATAGGATGCCAATTCATTGTATGGCACGCGCTCACACACCAGGGGCAATTTACAGATGCCAATTAGCTAAACCGCATGCTTTTGGACTGCAGGCAGAAGCCAGGGAACACGGAGGAAACACGTGTGCAAGGTGCACAAACGCCTCGCGGCAGAGCGGCAACTGTCAGGCACGCGGGTGTCAGGCGGCTGCGCTACCTACCCACCGCGCGCCGTATCTTACCAAATCTCACAAAATTAATTTAGTTTTCCACTGCAAATACCTCTTCAGTATGATTGTACAAGGAGACGGTAGCTTATTAAAAAGTATGGGAGTGTTTTTCTCATGATTCTAAAACCAGGTGCCACATATGGCCTCTGCGCCGCCTCAGAAGATACTATAACAAGCTATTCAGTTTGTTTGTTTATCTCTGGCGTATATCCATTTTAATGGTTACATGCGGTATATATAAAAGAATCAGTGTGGGTGGCCTTACCGGAGGTGAGTTTACTTTTCAACTTTAATTGCTGAAAAAATATGAAAAATCAAATAAGTACTTTTCCGTCAGTCTTATTTCGAATGGGCGTGTCCCTAAAGGAATCGGTAACCTTTAAACCAGCTGAAATCCAGGTGTTTAATTTCATAGACTACAGTGTGCTATTTTCGACGTACTGGATGTGTAATGCCGTACTCAGTGCGGCGCGCAGTGCGGATTTCGGCTCCGGGCTGCCGCTGTAGACGTGCGCCTGCGATCGCCCGCTGATAACAGGAAGCGCTCGTCGCGATCGCTGCTCAGGATCCTGTTAGGGCTGATCCACCCGTCTGTGTCTTTATTCCCCCTCCTGTTTGCTATTTAGCCGTCTTCGGTAGCGCCCGCTCCTGCCAAGGCGCACTGATGCGGCGGCATCGCCAGGCACGGCTGCCACTGCCCCAGCGTGTGCCTCTTAATTAGCGGGCTTTCTCCCGCAATAGGTGACACGCTAGCTGTCAGCGGCGGAGCGGGAAGGTTCCTCCCCATTTGCTCTCCCTCGCCAAAGCCTCCCCTCCTCCTCTGTTATCGTATTTAGCTAAATTCTCCAGGGGAAGAAAGCAGTGGGGTCCCCACGGCTGATTAACGTTGGCGACTTTTCTCAGAGAGGCTAAATACGTTTGATGTAACGCACCGTTCCAGTCCTCGCCAAAACAATTCGGAAGTTGTGAAACTGTCTGCCTGGAACTTCAGATGCAAAGTTTAATCCCCAAATAATCTGTCCTTAAAGAATACATGTATCTTTTCCTGCACAATGCTACTGAAATATTATCGATGTGTGTATAAACTGAAATAATCCACCCATCTTCCATAGCCGTTTGTCCAGTACAGGGTCCAGCTGTGTTGCATAACACATTTTTTAATGGCCATGTAAAGTTCTTACATGAGGGCTACCCCTGGAAGTAAGCCCTTGAAAATCGTAGGCTAGTCACAAGTTTAATCATGGTATTCAAAGAGTGTGAATCTATTGGCGATCTATTAAGAGCATAAAAAATTTATAAACGAGAGGAGGCCATCAGGCTTGTTTGGGGAGAACTCAACTAATAGCTCAGAGTTGTTAAAATCTTATTTAGCTCTGATTTAAAGGAATCCAGGGTTTCAACAGGAAGACTATTCCATATTCTAACTGCACGCTGTGTAAAGAAGTGCTTTCTCAAATCCAGTTTAAAATGTTCTCCTGCTAATTTCCACCCATGGCCACAAGTTCTTGTATTTGAACTAATATTGAAGTAGCCATTTGGCTGAACAGCATCCAGACCTGTTAGAATCTTATATACCTGGATCATGTCCGCCCTTAGTCTCCTTTGCTTAAGGCTAAACGGATTCAGCTCAGCCTACCTCTCCTCATAAGACGATCCTCTAAGACCAGGAATCATTGTCGTAGCCCTCCGTTGCACCTTTTCTAAGGCAGCAATGTCCTTTTTAAGATAAGGTGACGAAACCTGCACACAATATTCTAGGTGGAGTCTTACCACGGAATTGTATAATCGTAGCATCACCTCCCTTGATTTAAACTCCACAGACCGAGAGATGTAACCCAACATTCTACTGGCCTTTTTTATTGCTTCCCTACACTGGCGAGTGTGGGACATGGAAGCATCAACATACACACAAGATCTTTCTCATAATCCGCTACCTTTATTTTAGTGAAACCCATAAAATATACTGTGTACTTTATTTCTGCTCTCTGCACGAATTACCTTATATTTATCTACATTAAATTTCACCTGCCAGGTATCAGCTCAGTGACTAATTAAATCAAGATCCCCGTGTATCCTCTGTGCCCCTAGGTCAGTATCTGTCACACCACCCACCTTAGTGGCATCTGCAAGTTTAACTAGTTTACTGTATATATTGGTGTCAGTATCGTTAATGTAAATTAGGAATAACAGTGGTCCTAAAATTGAACCCTGCGGTACCCCACTATGAACGCAGATGCACTGTGACATTGTACCTCTAATAACTACCTGCTGCTTCCTGTCTGTTAACCAGTTTTCAATCCAAGCTGCTACAATTCCTAAAATCCCTGCTGCTTTGCGCTTAAGCAGGAACCTTCCCTTAACCCATCTCACACCTGTGTCATGACATGTCACTGAGGCGATCTGGTGTGTCTCCCGAAATGCTGTTGCGTGGCCTCATACTTACAACACAAGCACCACATCTGTCAGCTCAGTGGTCGTGTTTTCTCATTAGTGGTGGGCAACTGACACTCCAGGCAAGACTAATGGATCACTGATAGGCTCATGCTATTCTGTGTTTTACTTAATACTTAAAAATACTTGAAAATGAAATTCATTAAAATAGAGTCATTTGGCAGTTAGTACTCATAAAATCGGGCAAGCCAACAAGGCCTCAAACAGGAAGCGGATCCTGGAGGCAGGTCGGTCCCTGAGAGCTACGGGAGTATGAGGCTACCCTTCCTGACAGCCGGCTCATGGCATCAAACTGGGTCTGTTCCTTCATGTTTTGCTTCTTGCATTTCCATCTTTCCTGTCAGGTACTCAAATAGAAACATATTGAATACATTTTTTTTAGCGTTAAGCCAACTCTGACAATTTATTTGCTGTCTTGCAAAAAATTAATTATTTGGCAGACAATTTGATCAAAGTGTAGCTTATCGCAGCACTGGATGGCTGGTTGGGTTACCCTGATAGGCCAGGTGCCTTGCTGGTGCTGAAGGACCCCTCCCTGGGCTCAATTTAAGACCTGTCGGATAGAATTGGAGCTCGTTGCCTAGCCGAGCCTTTGCCACCAGCTACCCTCTGCTCCAGAAAAGCTTTTGTCCGTTTGTGAAATGTTTTCTCATTTCTCCTTGTAACAGACCCATAATGTACGTAACTCACATGAACCATTGTATCTGAAACACATGACCTCCTGCTGTTTATGCCACCGTAGCTGTTTGATTGTCTGCCCTACCATTCCGGGCTTTTCTCCA
The DNA here is from genome assembly GCA_026779585.1 of Mormyrus proboscirostris. Classification (NCBI taxonomy): domain Eukaryota; kingdom Metazoa; phylum Chordata; class Actinopteri; order Osteoglossiformes; family Mormyridae; genus Mormyrus; species Mormyrus proboscirostris. The sequence continues at coordinate 2,244,483 of JAODKF010000046.1, read as the reverse complement.
CAGCAGATTGACCAGATTGACTGCCTGGTCACTATTTAGATGTTTTTAGCTGGAAGCATCTATGTGTCGGCCATCTTTACCGCAGGCTCTGTTTACTTTAGCTAGGAAGGTACCTTGCCGATGGGCACAACAGCAGGCATCAAGCTGGGAATGGAGCCTAAAGTCCAGGTGCCCCTCCACCCCACATGGCACCTGCTGCCTCCCTCCCCCCGTTGAGAAAGCGGGCCGCTTGACTGCGAGAGGGGCATGTGGTGGGCCTCGGAGCGGGGAAGGACGGCCTCCCACTTTTTACGGCCCACCGGACCCACCCGGGGAGGGGTCTGCTCTCGGCTCACCGTGTGCAGCCACTGTGTCAATTGGACCGCCCCGCCAGCCCCCCACCCGGACCCCTCTCAGATGCCTGCAAGCAGTGCGAGGAAGTGGGTGGATAGGAAGGGGGGCCAAAATGGCAAATGGCGGGAATCGCTATGAGCCCCCTCCTTCATAAATCACATTTGGCCGGGCAGAATGAGCCAGTCCGTGAAGGCCCCCCATTGGCCCCGCCCCCAGCCATCAATCACTGCGAGAGGAACAAAATCAAATAGAGTCGCATGCCTTATGTATTTACTTCGTACTACCACCCCACTCCATCCATCCGCCCCCTCTGTGGCCCCTCCTACTTTGATCTACCCACATCAGCCCTCACCTGCCCCTCAGCCCCCCTGGGTATACGTTGTTATGGAAATCCATCGTGTTTCCCCAGGGGAGGCAGGCTACTGCACCTCGACAGGTCGGTTTGAGGGACAGGCGAGAAGTCCACGTGATGGTAGCGCCTGGGGTCACGTCAACAGCAGCTCTGTTCTCCCCCTACCCCATGCTGTAAGGGATGGGGTTTTTTTTGTTGCTATGACAACACTAGTTACATGACTTCCTTGATTTGCAGCCAAAGGTCACTGTCAGCAGAAACACCAGACTGATCTGGGGATCACCGTTAGAGCTGGTCAGGTGATTATTCCTAATGTCTTTTACGGGGGGCTTTCCAGACCTCCTCTGCTCCCCAGGTCCCCCTAGCCTTGACACGTTATACTTTGTGCCCCTATTAATCTGCATTGTACGGCCACGATCTGTTAGGACCCAAGGAAATGTCAACAAAGCATGGCGACCGCATGGGCCCTGCTCTGGACAGTGTCACAGTGGGATGTGAGGTGCAGAGACAGAGCCTTCACGCTCATACCGCTACCCCCCACCCTGAGGGCCCCAGGGACAAGGGAGGCTCACTCTGCTCGCTCTAAATGAGGCAACCTTTAGCCCGCACCTAAAACAACTGCTGTTTTTCATTTCCGCCAAAGAGCGCTGACGGCCATGGCAGAAACAGATCTGATGAATACCAGAATAAACAGAGCGAGAGAGAAGAGAGCACAGAAAATGAATACAACTCTCTTATTCTCCCTTTTTTGGGGGGCGGGGGGCCTTTTTTGCTCTCTAAAAGCAGCACAGTATCTGAAATTGTGTGAATTATAAAGATCCAAGAAGCTTCCTTAATATATTTAAAAACATTTCATACATTTAAAATCATTACCGTCTACACACCACAAAAGTATCATATGCAGCACGTAAAGGGCAGAGAATACGCAGAAAACAAGATGTTTCAATCAAGTGTCATTAAGCTTGTTTCCTTCATCTGTCTGATTGATATCACGACGTTAGCGGACACCTACTCATCGATCGGAGAGAATTTCACTGTAGACATGACAATACAACTTTGAAACTTGAATTAGTCTCCATTTTGAAGTGGAAATGTTGGGGCAGTGCTGGTTTCGTCAGTTATTTAACCCAAACAAAACAACAAAGACAGCTCTCGGTGGGGGGTGGAGACCAGTGCTAAGCCCGTCATGGACTTCAAACCCGGACATGGGGGGGCCGGTCCTCACGGAAATGTGGGCTACTTCTCTCTGGAGCCTGGGTGCTATATAACCTCCCAGAATGGAGGTGGCCATTTGTTAAAGGGGGTGAGACAAGCCCTGTCTTTCTGTTTACTGGGTGTGGGGGGAGTTGGCATTTAAAGCACACTTCTTGTTAAATCATGACAAGAGTTTGGTTCCTTTTTTATCTTACTGGACTCCAAAGGACTTCCAGTCTAAACACGAAGCATCTGACCCTTTATGATTAAATGTGACAGATGTGCCATGCATCGTTGTGAAATATCCTTATGGTATAAAATATGAACATTCTATAGCCTAAGACACAAAAATCATAAAAATAGAAAATTTAAAAACTGGACACTAATGGAGACAGAGTTGCATATATATCCGTGTATATATATCGTCTGGTTTATATATTGTTAGGGGAGACACAATTATATATATACAAGTATATAGGCCCATTGACCCCCGTTTCTGTGGGCCCCCTTCGCCGCTGTCCCACAGTTTTGTCCAGCCTGCATTTTTGGCCCCTCCCCCTGTCTTCCCTGGCCTCCAGCTTCATCATGGAGGCAATGAACAGCTTATATGTATCAGCTTGTGTGGAAATATTCATGTACATTCTAGAATGTTCTGGGCATATGTGTCTTTCGTTTTGGTTACCTCTATGTGGCCTAACAGAAGGCAAAGCTGTATAAATGATAGATGAATAGATAAAACAGGTGTTTGTCAAAAGTCGACTTTACATCCTTAAATGACATGACATTTAATAGCAGCCCTGGCTCCCCCTTAAGGAGGCGCACGTACGAAGATGTTTAGCTTGTATTTCAGATGATCGGTTCTTGGTATCTGTAGTGAGTTTCCTGTCCAAAAATTCTAGCTGTTGCCAGAAACTGTGATCCGGTCAATATCTAAGTGAACAAATGCAGAAAATTGTAAACTCTAACAAAATAAATAACATTGCTATAAGGTATAAATAACATTGTATAAGGGAGTTTATGCAGCCGCCAGGGGCAGGACCCGCATGCGCTGTCAGTCACCGCTTTCCTTAAACCCTATTGGAGATCTGAGGGGAAGTGGGTTGAAACGTTCTGTGATTGGCAGCGCAGGGTAATCCCGCCCACTGGTACGTTATGAAGTCCCATCGCTACCTGAAGCATTGTGCGCGGTGTCGGAGGGGAGTTGGGCTTTTTTTTCTCTGTCTGAGATCTGCGGGGGGGACCGCCTTGCTCAGACCTCCACCTTTATCCGTACTTGGAAGCGGGGCATATTTATAGTGGCAAATGCTGCCCCATCTGAAAATTTACAGTGAGCATTAATATTAATGGCACATTATCAGACGTCTCCTTTAATAGATAAGAGCGGCGGTGACAGGGCTGGTATAGATCACCGGGACAGTGAGCTTAGCCAGAGTCCTCCTTCAAGGCCCTGCCAATTAATTGGGGAAATTGCAAATCAGGTGGGCCAAATAATTCATTGTCACATCCAATCAATAAACTTTGTAAATCAACTCAATTAATTTATACATGATCTTATATAGATCAAGCAACCAATTAAATAATTAGCATGCATTTGGCAATTAATTAATTTAACCATTAATCACGCAATTAAACTTTTGTATTTTAGGCTGGTGAGAAGCCTGATGCTGCAGTGTCTGAAGTACCTTTTTACCCGGGTGGCTGGGGGGGGCTCTGATTTACAGGCTTAAAAAGCGGCATAGCAGCTGGCTGGGGCGAAGGTGTTTGAATTGTAAGGATCCGCTCAATGCTCACCACTTTCAGCATTTAAAAGGGTATGAGGGCACAGAGTTAAGTGCCCAAGGCATGGTGGGAGGGGCTTAACAAGAACCGTCATAGTCACTGGCTGGTTTAACCCAATAGGTACCAGTGAAGAGACCAATCAGAGATGAGTAAAACTTTCCAGGTAATTGGTGCTGGACAGAAGCTCTGCCCCTGGCAGCCTTACAGCCTGGAACCTATCCCAGGAAAGACAGGACACAAGACAGGGGAAACCCCATTCAGCTTAAATAAACCTGCTGATAGTGGTATAGCAGTTATTGGCTTTGATCTTATGCTGTACTGGCATGAGGAGATATGTGTTGTATGTCAAAGTGAGGTTGGCGAATATGACAGGTGAGGGAGAGCATGAGCATGTGTCGACGAGTGGAACGGCCCATTCAACACACACACGCCACCTAGGACTTTGTAGCCCCCCCCCCCCCCAAAAAGGACACAGCACACAAGCTGGCAGACTGGCTGACAGGATGTGTTTGCTACCCGGCCTCGACCGGGACTCCCTGTCATGCAACATTAAGATGCGGTTTAATCATCGCCCGTGTCCCCACAGCCCTGCTGGCCACATCGCCAGAGCTTGCCGCCACCGGGGGGGGTTTAACAACTAATGGTAGTTTTTTCCCAGAAATACGCTCCAATGACCCGTGTGTGCAGTCAATGCCTGTGTAGGTGCCAGGCTGGTGCTGTTTGGCGGGACAACGTGGCCCTTTGGAAACCTCGGGGATGCGAGTATCGGAGCACGGCCTGGTGTCATTTTCGGGTGGAGTCGGGCAGCCAAGGGGCCTGATTTAGGGCGCCTGTTCTAAGCCACACTTTTGCCAAACGTTAACCTGTCCCCCAGACAGTGCCGGCCCTAATCCTCTCCCCCCCAAGCTGGCAGGCTAACAGCTCCTCTTTGTGCAAGTGTAAGTGACCCCACACAGCCCAGGCCCCCCTCCAGTGGCAGCCCCGCCACGCACGTATTAATCACTTTTATTCGGAATGCCATTTTTTCCATCTTCTGCCATCCGCGGTTGATGTGCCGGTCACCCCAGAGCAGGTCAGTGTAGTGCAGGAGGAGGACCACGGAGGGGTCTTTCCACCTTCTCCTGCTTCTTCAGACGTCTCGAACGTCTCGAGATGGAAACTCACCGGCTGCTCGGATTCCTACCTCCGAGACCTGTCTCAGAACAGTCTTTGTGAAGTTTCCTTCTTCCAGAGAACAGGACATTAAAACATCCTTCCAAAGTCAGGAAGCAGACTAATATATTCTGCAAACTGAAAACCATCCCAGCCCCCATCCCCTCATTTTCTTTCCCCCCTGTTCCCCAGCCAGTTCCTGAGCCATTACTTTTTCTATAAGGCCCTAATAACTGTAACCACCTCCCCCCACACCCCTTCCCCGATCAGCCTGAAGTCTGTCCCTCTGGCTCCTGAAAGACTCCATAGGCCTTTACCTGAGAAGGTTTGGAAGATCAGCATGCAAAGCTGATTTTCAGGTTATCAGCCTATCTGAACACATTCCAGTCAGTCAGGCGTGACGGCCAGAATGGGTTTAAGACACCGAGTGGAAATAATTAAGCCATTTAAAGCACACTTTTTCTTAAATCATGAAAAGAGTTTGGTTCCTTTTTATCTTGCTGGACTCCAAAGGACTTCCGGTCATTTTTTTATAACCTCTTGAAACCAGGTTTTAATAATTAACAGCTCCATACATGCACTGACTCTGGTGTAATTTCTGCAGATGACAGCAACGCAAATCATTACAAAAATCCGGTCATTGCAGGTCTGTTAGGATTATACACGGTCCCCCTTTCAGCATTCCATTTCTTGTGAATTCCGAGCCGGTCCAAACCGCAACAGGCCAGGCCAGGCCGGGTGACCACTCGCTCTGGAGTGGGGGACGAGGGGGGGGAACTAAGCAGCAGTCGTTCTGCAGCTGCGGAAGATAAACGTTTTCCGTTGCCGTTTTCAGCTCGCCAGGAAGCTGCCATCTTTACAGATGGTCCCCCTCTGTTCTCCACGTCTGCAGTTTCTTCCAGGTCCGTGCGAATATGAAGGAACGGTGCAGGCCCGGCTCACATGGAGGGGGGGCATGGTGGCTTTGGCGGTCTGCTGTAACAGCTGGGAGTCCGCCCGGGGGCCCGGTGTTGACCGCGTCGGCATCATTAAGACGAGCGACGCAGCGGCACTCCTGTGGAGCGCTGCCCTGGACCACAAGCCCGCCTCTGTCTCTGTTTGATCTCTGCTTTGATCCCCGAACGGCTCGACTCTGATGCTCGTTATGCTGAGGTTTCACGTTCCCCGCCAAAAAGCTTGAGGAGATATAAAGGTGACTTCCTCCTTGATTAAGTTCAGCTTTGGTAGCAGCAGGTCATCCACGATGGAAGTATCCCAGCATGACCCAGAGCTGAGCTGGGATCTGGTCCTGAGTGGTCCACAGGGGTCTGGGAACGTAAAGCACCTCCCGTCTGTTCTGTGTTCTGCCCTGGTTTTCTTACGGCTGGGCTCAGTGACCCATCACTGCTCTGTGTAGGTGCATTTTGCCTGTGAAATGAACCAACCAAAATGTGATATTTTGAAACAGCTTCTCTGGTAATGTACCTGGACATGCCAGACCAATGGTTTTAATGCCCCAGACCAAAAACCATTAATAGCACATAACGGAAAAGGAGGCCCAGGTTTAGCTGTATGCTGAGAGGCCTGCTATGGAGGTGATGAATGATACGGCCAGCCTTCAAATCAGTTATGCCGTGGAGAGTAATTATAAGAGGACTGCAGAACACTAAATGTAATAAAAACATGTTTTGGAAACGTCCATTCTCTGATGCTGAAGAAACAACAGTATCAGTACAGCTTCCCAGGTTACAAAGGAGATGCAGTGCCCAAGTCTGTCTCTAAGTTGAATTTGTAGGTAAGTCAAAAAAACTAAAAATGCAGTACATAATAATAATAATATGAATAATAAAATAACAGTAGTTGCAATAAAAGTAACTATATAGGGTACTGTACTGTACCTGGAGGTGATAAACTGTCGCAAAGTGGTATGTTCATTTGTTATCAGGAACCATTGTATTTAACCCCAAAGTCTTCATATACAGTATAGGCTTTATGGCAGTCCGTTTGTAAGCATGAGCTGTCTAAGTCAGATGCTCTTAACCCAGCCATTGCCATTCCAGTGATGTGAAAGGCCTTGATGCATTTTTGCATTTATAATGTTCTACAGTTATTATCCTTCCCCAGCTGAGAGTGGCGAGTCATTTGTGTTGAATGTACAGTGCAGAATAGTGCATACAGCAGACTGGGTGTTTTAAGGGAATCCATTCGCTAAATGTATCGGTAACCCAAAATACCAAATAATCAGTTAAGAATGAATTTCCGCCTGCAGTGATTTCAATCTGGAAAGTCGCTCATTTTTGCACAGTTGATATTTTTTCAAACAATCACGAATTAGACCAAATTTTCTGTTTTTTTTTTTTAAATGGCTCAGGGCAGTACATTTACATAAGGCTTTTGGTCCGGTCCTGGTGCTTTTCTTGTGAATTCAGAGCTTTAAAAATGATTACTGGCCCCCAAACCCAAAATTCAGTATGCTTTATAAAATGAGAAATATCTCTTGTCATTAGCAGCTAATGCGAGACAGGAAGCTTGTGTGCCGCCACTCCTGTAAACATCCATCACTCGGAACGGGATTATGAAAGTCCACATGCCTGTCAGGAGCAAATATATATGTTGGATTACAGTTTAAATTTCTAAATTCTGACTTGGTTTCCTTTTTGGCAGAGCAGTATGTCTGGAAATGAACATCCCCCCCCTCCCAACTGTGTTCTGTAGAAATCGTGATTTTTATTTAAGACTTTAAACTATGGGAAGAGTAAGGGAATGTTCCAGGGTGAGGGTATGCCACGGGATGAGTAAGGGTATACAATGAGGCGAGGGTATGCTGCAAAGCGAGTAAGGGTACATGATGGGGTAATGGTATTTCACGGTGAGTAAGGGAGTACTGCAAGGCAAGTAAGGGTTCAGCACGGGATGAGTAAGGGCATATGATGAAGTGAGTAAGGGTATGCTGTAGGACAAGAAAGGGTATGCTGCAGGGTGAGTAATGGCACACCGTGGGGTGAGTATGGGTATGCTGTAGGCCGAGTAAGGTACATGATGTAGTGAGTAAGGGTATGTCACAGGGCAAGTAAGGATACGCCGCAAGACAAGTGAGGATACATGACGAGGCGAGTAAGGGTATGTCACAGGGTTAGTCAGGGTATACTACAGGATGAGTAAGGGTACACAACGTAAGGGTATGTTATGGGGTCAAGTAAGCGTACATCATAGGCTGAGTTAAGGCACACTGCAGGGTGAGTAAGGGTATGTCACAGGACGAGTAAGGGTATGCTGCAGAGTAAGTAAGAGTACATGGTGGGACATATGCTATGGCAAGCAAGAGTGTGTTGCGGGGAGCATAAGGGTACCCCACAGAGAGAATAAAGTTACACCATGAGGCGAGTAAGAGTACCCCACAGAGAGAATAAAAGTACACCATGAGGCAAGTTAGGGTACCCCACAGCGAGAATAAGGGTACACCATGAGGCGAGTAAGGGTACCCCACAGCGAGAATAAGGGTACACCATGAGGCGAGTAAGGGTACCCCACAGAGAGAATAAGGGTACACCATGAGGCGAGTAAGGGTACCCCACAGCGAGAATAAGGGTACACCATGAGGCGAGTAAGGGTACCCCACAGAGAGAATAAGGGTACACCATGAGGCGAGTAAGGGTACCCCACAGCGAGAATAAGGGTACACCATGAGGCGAGTAAGGG